>JACXGI010003792.1:0-13562 GCA_016801175.1 Esox masquinongy
TGTGCTGGGCGGTTTCCACCACCCGTTGCAGGGCCTTCCAGTCGGCTACGGAGCAAACGCCAAACCATGCTGTGGCGCAGTTAGTCAGAAACATTACCTGTCATAAACATGTCATAGCAGGCCTGATTATCAAACTTGAAGAAACTATTTAGCTTTATGTGTTAGCATTAAATACAACTGTCATATGTGGTTGGTTATGACATTGGTTGTCATGAGACCACTATAATTGTGTCATGAATATTTTTCTTGACCTCAAGTAAAGTGGCACAATTTGGACTTGTCATAAAGATGTCATGATGTGTTATAACACTGTCAAATGCATTCATAACAGTGTCATGAATATTTTTCTTGACCTCAAGAAAAGTGGTACAATTTGGACTTGTCATAAAGATGTCATGACGCGTTATAACACTGTCAAATACGTTCATAACAGTGTCATTAATATTTTTCTTGACCTCAAGTACAGTGATACAATTTGGACTTGTCATAAAGATGTCATGACGTGGTATAACACTGTCAAAGGCATTCATAACAGTGTCATGAATATTTTTCTTGACCTCAAGTAAAGTGGTACAATTTGTACTTGTCATAAAGATGTCATGACGCGTTATAACACTGTCAAATACGTTCATAACAGTGTCATGAATATTTTTCTTGACCTCAAGTACAGTGATACAATTTGGACTTGTCATAAAGTTGTCATGACGTGTTGTAACACTGTCAAATGCATTCATAACAGTGCCATGAATATTTTTCTTGACCTCAAGTACAGTGGTACAATTTGGACTTGTCATAAAGATGTCATTAACTTTGTCAAATACTGTCAAAAAGATGTAATTAAGTCTGTCAAATGCTTTTAAATAACTTAACAAAAGCAATACATTTCCTTAATTGTTTTTGCACAACAAATGTTTCCTTAAAAAAAAAAAATACTTTCAACAATCCTACTTTGATAACACTTTCCGATAAGGGTACATGAACAACCATTAACAAATGCAGTAGTTACCTTGAATGAACATTGATGAACAATGATGAACAAGACATGAACAAACGGTTAACAATGATAACCCTTACTTTATTAATGGTTTACAAATGCATTAACAAACAGAGTGTAGTGTCATTTGTTCATGTTGACACAGGACATAAACTAATGCCGTTTTTTGCAAGAACAAAGTTAGTACTGTAATTTGTTAAGGTTGATACAGGACATTCATTCATGTACAGTACCTAGTTCTTTGCAAGAACAATAGCCTAAGTAATATAAACTATTCATAACATAATCACATTGAAAACATAATTTATAAAGTAGGCCAGATAGTGATAGTTTAACAAATTACCTTCATATTAACACAAATAGAACATGGCTGAGCAAGTTAGCAAAGTGCTACCCGGAACCGACAAACACTTGACTGGAGCTAGCATACAGCTAACTGGAGCCAGCTAATAACCAACTGAAGCCAGCTAACAACAAGGAACTAGCTAATCGCTAACCCTTACAGTGGAACGATTGCAAAGTTCCTAAACAATACAGATACAAAATTAAATTATATTAATCATAGGGATATTGTCAGGAGTGTTGTTTTCGGAAAAAAAACAATTCAGTACAGTACAGTAACAAATTTGTTTTTTTCCAAAGGAATGCACCACCGTCATGCCATTTTACGTCACGGCACCGTCTCTGTTATAGTTATACAATTACCACGCTTTTCCAACCCTCTACATACACTTCAACAGGCAAGTTATGAAACTGTATCGAAAGGTCCAGTGTACTTTTGTACTTTACCGACCAGGAAAACAGGACAGATGATAAGAAAGACATGGCTTTTCCTTGAAGAGTTACGAGAACGCGCAGGTGTTTGGATCGTTAACCGTCCCAATGCAACACGACCATGTCAAACTGCCCCCTATAGGCCAACCGTAGTAAGTGTCCTTCAATATAAAAGTGTCCTTCAAAATTCTATATCAACCCCAAATGCGACCATACATTTTGTATGTCACACCTATTTGAAGACGCAGGTAGCCAGTCTACCTTTTAATAATGGATACCGCACTGTAATCATATTAACAAATTGAATTATGTATATTATCTCTTGAATAATGTATATTACTTAGCCTATTGTTCATGCAAACCACTAGTTACATGAATGGATGTCCTGCATCAACATTGACAAAATTACAGTACAAACTATGTTCCTGCAAAAAACTTTGATATTAACTTGACTTGTTTTTTCACATCATGGAAAAGTCTGCCCAAGACACCATTATAATGGCGTATGGCTAACCAGTGGTGCCACTGTCATTTTGAGATGAATCTTCAGTGACTCAGGAGTGCGATTAGCTTTATAATTTGTATTTCTGCCATGCATGCTCAATATGCTGAGTATGAGCACCAGTCTCAGGATCAGGAAAGTTCCTTTTATGGAAGACAGAATACTGGCTAAATAGTTTCTTCAAGTTTGATAATTAGGCCCATGTTTATGACAGGTTATGTTGTCTTGGTTACTGTCATGTTGTCATAAAAAATACACTGACAGTTTATGTTGTCTCAGTTAATGTCAAGTTGTCATAACAAAGACATTGGCAGGTTATGTTGTCTCAGTTAATGTCAAGTTGTCATAACAAAGACATCCCAAACAATGTCAACCTTGCATAAAAAATGGCATAATCAACCGAATGACACCTAATGACAACATTCATAAACGTTCAAAACTATTCCTTCATGTGTCATGTCATGGTTATGACAGTATCATGACAGTGTCATGTCACTCTTATGCACACCCCTTCAAATAAAGTGTTACCCAATAATTTGTATGCTTTATTTGATTTGAAGAAGTGAGGAAAAATATAGGAGAGTATTTGCTGAATAAGCAGTAGCACAGAATCAAACCCATGCCAAAACAGCATGTGTAGAGTACCAGAGGCAGCAGCTTAGACTGCTAGAAAACAATAGGCCATGAACTTGAATAACATTTTATTATACCTATGATGCCACTTTCTATTACATCTATGACATGTTGTCAATGGGTTTAATCAGAAAATATGCTTATTTATGAAGAAAATCAAATCATTATTCTTATTTTAAATATACTTTCAACTATAGCTTTTTTGACAACTGCCACCAGTTTGACAAAACATTTTTACACATATTTTTTATTCAATATATACTGTAAGTTGCTCTGAATCAGTGCATCTGCTAAATGAGTAGTCTAAATGTGAATAGGAGTGTAAAAAATAAAATTTTGCTGAAACTCCGAAATAAAGTTGAAATCCTTATATTAATCACCAGTAGTATTCATTCAATTCTTATTTTAAAATCATGTTACTTATTTATTATACTGTGCAGTCCATAAGTAAATGGACATTGACAAGTTTTGTTGTTTTAGCTCCGTACTCCAGCACTTTGAATTAGAAATTATACAATGACAATGGTGTTTAAGGGCAGATTGTGAGTTCTAATGTGATGGTCTTTTCATCCATATTGGACAAACTATAAAGTAATAAGAGCATGTTTCGTACATTCCCCTCATTTAAGGACATTGAAAGTATTTAGACAGCTGGCTTCACAGCATTCTTTTAATAGAAAGGTGTGTTTATTTTCATAATCAGTGCATGCACAAGAGATCTATCAAGGTGTAATCTGGATTGTAGGCTTTGCATTTGAATTTGGAGCAGATTGCTGGTGTCTAACACAAGGACTAAGAAGTGTCTATGCATGTCGAGCTGACCAGCATGATGTTGATGAATCTGAAAAAATCCACTGGAACTGGCTCACTTATCTTCATTGAGGATTGAACTGCTGACGACAAAAGTATGATGAATTCTGAAGTGTACAGAAACATATTGTTTGCTTAGATAAAACCAAATACCTCAAAACTCATTGAACAGCATATCACTTTGCAGCAGGATAATGACCTCAAACAAACTGTAAGGAACCAAGGAGTTTTGTAGAACAAACAAATGTTTTTGACTGGCCAAATCATTCATCCAATGCCAATTGAGCATGCATTTAACTTGCTAAAGACAAAACTGAAGGCAAAAATGCCCCGATATAAACATTTTATCAAATTATGCTGGTCCTCTGAAATGTAGGGACTATGTATAAATTGTTGTCATTTCTACACTGTTCAAAATACCCTCAAACTAAAACTGTTAGTTAGCACTTCAACCTTTTAGTCATTGTTACGTTTCAAATCCAATGTGCTGGAGTACAGAGCCAGAACAACAACACTTTGTATTTTACATGTGATTAGAGGATTAGAGGGTCAAAAATAAAGAAAGACCTGTGAGAATCTGAAGTACCTACTGTACATCACATCAGAACTTAGAATGTTTCCAGTTCCTGCAAATCTGTCAATTGTAACTAAATCCTGAATGTTCAGTCTACACACATTCCAAAAACTTTAACCCAGGTTAAAATCCAGTCCAAAACATAACTTAACTGCCGAGAGTCTCATACCTTTTACAAGGTAGCTAGTTGTTGTACTAAGGTCACTGAAATATATTAAGGCCTATATGACTACAGAACTTAACAATGAAAACTATATTAACAGTGGTATGCCATAATTATGGATGATTTACTGGAATTTCTATTTAAACCATAACAATGATAGATGAAATTATTTCCATAACACAAATTTGCGATTCTGATACTGACTGCAGCTTCTAATTTTTCTTACCGGGTTGTGCCATTTGCACTAAACCTTAAAATGAGATTGTGTGTAATCCTGGTTTTACCCCACATTACCCACAGTATAACCAACAGATAATAAAACCTGAAAATTCCTTTATTTTATATGGTCCGCTAAAGAAAAAAGGCTATTTCCAGCTTAGGGGTTACATTTAGGATAACACTTCAAATTACTTTGTGTTTGAGAACTGGGGTTTGTTTTAGGTTTAGGCATTTGAGGTTAGGTTTAGGATTAGAGGAATGTTTACAGTAACGGGACAGGGAAAACAGAAAAGGATAGAAAAACATGTGTGTGTGTGTGTGTGTGTGTGTGGATTTGCAGTCTACACATACCTGTGCAGATGAGTCCGTCATGTTGGTCACACTCTCTGTCATCGCACTCGCAGAACTCTCCAGAAACCCACCAGTCCTGAACAGACCCAGAGCAAATACATCGGCCACAGTGGCACGATCCTGACAGAACACACAGAGAAATCAGTACTGTGAGAAACAGGGTATTCTGTCCTCACATGTACAGGTTACTGTAGCCCTGTCATTTTTTAAATACAGTCTGCTGGCTGTCGTTTATCCCACACGTTAAATTGTTTGCCCATGGCAAACCTTCAAGACAGTAAAAGTCTGTCTCCCGTCGCTTTGTATCTTACTGTGCAGCGGCCGACGGATCAGATAATAAGGTGCTAAACACTTGGAGGTGGAAGGGATTGAGGGAGGGAGAGTGACGGAGAGTGGAACGAATCACTTGAGTGCCTTCTTTTCAGCCTCAGCTATTTATCTCCACTGAATGGTGTCTGAAGTATGGCAAGTGAGATCCAAACACACTCCACTTGAGTCACCCTGTTTCAGGTGATATGGTTTGGGCATGCATATATACAACCATAGTAGATTTTCATGTTCAAAATGTGGTAAAGATCTTGGCTGGCCAAGTCAATATCCGGATTTAAAAGTCTAATTAAAGTACTGTTTAATTTGCTTAAGATTAGACTTAAGGCATAAAGACCACAAAATAAAGAACAACTGAAGATGGCTGCAGTATAGGTCTTCCAGAGAATCGCCAGAGAAGATACCTAGCGTATGGCAAGGTCAATGGGTTGCAGACCTCAGACAGTTATTGAATGTAAAAGTTACACCGATCAGCCTTAACATTATGACCACTGACAGGTCAGGTGAATAACACTGATAATCTCATTATCAAGGCACCTGTCAGTGGGTGGGATATATTAGGCAGCAAGTGAACATTCTGTCCTCAAAGTTGATATGTTAGAAGCAGGAAAAATGGGCAAGCGTAAGGATCTGAGCGACTTTTGGCGCAGCTGTGAGGGCGGCAGCCAGTTAGAGCAGCTCCACATTACTTTCTATTTCGTATTATTTTTTGTTATTTACATCGATTTTTGAGGGCCTGCACTTTGATGACTGCAAGACCAAGAACTATCTGCATATAATACTGCATTTATTTTTTGTGGTGGAGTTCCGACGACGCAAGAAACCCCTGACCCCATTACCATCCGGTGGGAGACAATTGAGATGGTGGACTCATATACTGTAGGTTCCTGGGAGTGCATCACAACAACAAACTGGACTGGTCCAGTAACACAGAGGCTCTCTATAAGAAAGTACTAGGTAGGCTGTTCTTCCTGAGACTCCGGTCATTCAACGTGTGCAATAGGCTGCTGCTCATGTTTTATCAGTCTGTGGTAGCCAGTGCTCTCTTCTTTGCTATTGTGTTTTGGGGTGGTGGTATCAGAGGGTGCCATGTCAGTAGGCTCAACAAGCTAGTGAGGAAGGCCAGCTCTGTTGTCAGGCTAGAACTGGACAATATGGAGATGGTGGCGGAGCGGAGGATGAGGGAGAAGCTCAATGCAATTCTAGAGAACCCCTCTCATCCCCTCCATTACGAGCTGTGGCTGATGAGGAGCACCTTCAGCCATAGACTCATCCCTCCACACTGCACCACGGAGCGCCGTAGGCGTTCCTTTGTTCCGGCAGCCATTAGATTGTACAACAACAGCACCCGCGACCCTAATGCCCTCACCACGTCCCCCATCTCCAGTTAGTGATCCCCAAAACACAAACACTATTCCCTCTACCATTACCCCCAGTCAACACCTCTCACTTATCTTATTTATATAAATTACCACCTCAGGTGCCTTAGGTGTAATTTCTCCTTGTGTATATCGGCACTTCTACATAGATACCTATTGCTGCTTTTTTTTTGTCTGAATATTTCTTTGTACAGTATACATATTATTGATCTTGTATTTATATGTATTTTATTGATTTTATTGATATATGGATTATAATTGTTGGCTGCTGTTTTAACACCTGAATTTCCCCTTGGGGATTAATAAAGAGTTATTCTATTCTTTGACAAGGGACAAACTGTGATGGCTAGACGACTGGGTCAGAGCATCTCCAAAACTGCAGCCCTTGTGGGGTGTTCCCGGTCTGCAGTGGTCAGTACCTATCAAAAGTGGTCCAAGAAAGGAAAAGCTGTGAACCGGCATCAGGGTCATGGGTGGCCAAGGCTCATTGATGCACGTGGGGAGTGAAGGCTGGCCCGTGTGATCCGATCCAACAGACGAGCTACTGTAGCTCAAATTGCTGAAAAAGTTAATGCTGGTACTGATAGAACAGTGTCAGAACACACAGTGCATTGCAGTTTGTTGAGTATGGGGCTGCGTAGCCGCAGACAAGTCAGGTTGCCCATGCTGACCCCTGTCCATTTCCGAAAGCGCCTACAATGGGCACGTGAGCATCAGAACTGGACCATGGTGCAATGGAAGAAGGTGGCCTGGTCTGATGAATCACGTTTCCTTTTACATCACGTGGATGGCTGGGTGCGTGTGCGTCGCTTACCTGGAGAACACATGGCACCAGGATGCACTATAGGAAGGAGGCAAGCTGGCGGAGGCAGTGTGATGCTTTGGGCAATGTTCTGCTTGGAAACCTTGGGTCCTGCCATTCATGTGGATGTTATTTTGACATGTACCACCTACCTAAGCATTGTTGCAGACCATGTGCACCCTTTCATGGCAATGGTATTCCCTCATGGCATTGGCCTCTTTCAAGGTGTTGACTTGGCCTCCAAATTCCCCAGATCTCAATCCAATCGAGCATCTGTGGGATGTACTGGACAAACAAGTCTGATGCATGGAGGCCCCACCTCGCAACTTACAGGACTTAAAAGATCTGCTGCTAACGTTTTGGTGCCGGAGGTCTAGTGCAGTCCATGCCTCGACGGGTCAGGGCTGTTTTGGTGGCAAAAAAGGGGGACCTACACAATATTAGGCAGGTGGTCATAATGTTATGGCTGATCAGTTTATGTAATCAAGTACTAAACAATAGTAATTAATTTGTACATTATTTTGATACCCTGATAAGGCCCGGAAGAGCATAACCAGAGAAGATACCCAGCATATGATCTGGTCAAACTTCAAGCAGTTGTTTCATGGACAATATATTATATAATTACTTCTGATGCCCTGAAGTAGGGAACCTGCATATAAAAAAAATAATTTTCGAGTTTCCAAATGGTGGAACCAATGTGTAACAATAATCTAATAATAATAATGTATTACATTTTTAAAGCATATATGTACATGAATACCATTATACAAAAGCTGAGAAATAAATGACTGAAAACCATGAAACCTTTTCCATTGCACATGACGCCCTCAGCGGTCTCACACAGCTCCTTGCTCTGAGCATCAGTCATTTGGCATGTCCGAGGGAACGAGCACAACTTCCCAAACCAGCCGTCACCACAGATACAACGGCCACATGAACAGAAACCATGACCTGGAAGTTAAAAGAGTAGACATGTGTTACACAATAGAAACCGGTGGAAACCTTGACCTGGAGAGGTAGAGGGTAGACAATGAATACAATAGAAACCAATAGAAACCATGACCTGGTGGGCAACAGGGTATAGAAATGTTAAACAACAGAAACTTGTACCGACATTGCTCTGGCATGCTGCAAAGTACGGTGAAAATTGGCAGAGCACGGCTGGGGTGGATGACTCAGATGTCCGATATGGCTGTCTAGAGTCGTCGCAATCTAGTGAGTCCTTGTGGTACGTCAGGTGTCTGCAAGCTCAGTCGTAGTTGTTGTGCGGAGAATGCGCCCTCCTCACAGCGCATATGTACTGGCAAATAATTCCTGGGTTGAGCGAGCAGTGTGATAAGAAGCAACATGTCAGCAAAGGCCCGTTCCATATGAAGCCAAATGAGTGGCCAATTTCCAGAATGAACCCCTCCCGGTGGCATCTCGCCCAAAAACATCATCAGGACACAGAAAAACACATCGAAATAAAACTATTTTAATCTATATCAACAACTGTTGATTAAAAAAGAGTTGTGTGGTTTTCCCACTTTGCTAAGACAAAACCACTTAATCACTCTGGATAAGAGCATCAGCTAAATTATTAAATTATTGTGATTGAATGTAAATTAAACCAACATCGTCTACCACAGGGTTTGAAGATGTGTACTGCTTGTTCTCAGGCACTACATGACTCCTAAACCTAAACCACTTACACTGGCTTACACATACAAACACAAACTCTCTTGTTTTCTTGTGCAAAAGTACAAAGAGAATCAGTGATGTGGCACTAAGCGCAATTTACGTAAGCTGTTTTTTTAATCTACTTTCATGGTAGTTAGCTATGGATTTTGTCTAAATTATGAGGTGGATTGCATTTTAGTAGCCAATGCGCTTGTAGGTGATTCATTTCTCAATCTTTGCGAGGGCAAGTTGACAAACAGGTGGCCAGGATATTTAAGTTAGCATGAGAAAATGCACAAATTTGAGTATAATGATATGTGAGTGGGATACCGTAAATGTTTTTCCCACATTACAGAGGAATTGTGATTGGAAATTTAGACATAATAATGATGCTATTTATGGATATAGGATTTTCTTTTCTACAATGCAGACAACCTGCCGACCTCCCGTCTCTCCCCGTATCTGTTGTGGTTGTAATCATGTGGAAACTGACACGGCAGTTAACGTAACTTTAAAAGGGGGTGAGGGTAGCTTGGAGTTTGTCAAAGTCGCAGCAGGGTGCCTCTGCGCACGAGAGAGGTTGAGGCCATGCACGGCTGCTTCAGCCATCCGGCCCGGGAGAGGAGTTAATTGCTTTGGAAGGAGCAGTACCCTCCTAGCCCTTACAATTTGACTGCACCTGGCTCCACTAACACGCTAACACACAAGGTTACAGAACCATGAAAACAGGGAGGAGATGGGGATTTATAAGTAAGGTGTGGAAGATGTGTGGAGGGGTTTTTGCGTGCCTCTGTGTGTGTCAGAAGGGATGATGGCAAAATTAAAAAGAGGAAGTTGATTGGTTCCCAAAGGCATGCGTAAAATAAATTTTTGCAACATTACAAAATTATAGTGTTTGTCAACTTGGTTTGCAAAGGAAAGATTCACTTAAACTCACTCTAAGGCCTCACAGAAAGCCAATCTGCTATCTGGTAAGATAAATGGCCTTTTTATTAGTGAGTCTGAATTAAAATCACTTCATTTGACATTTTAGCCATTTAGCAGGCACATCTTATCCAAGACTCACAGGAGCAATTTAGGGTAAAGTATCTACTTCAAGGGCACATTGACAATTTCTAAACTCTCTGTTAAGCGATTCAAACCAGAAACATTTCAGTTACATGGCTAACATTCAAAGCACTAGGTTGTCTGCCAAGCTATCAAATGACAGTTTTTCCACAATCGTTAACACCCTAAAATGGGTTCTATGAACAATATACACAAAACCATTTTGCAAACCTACAGAAGGTTAGAGCATTTACTACAAACCCACTATTCACTTTCATACACATTTCTTTTCATTAAATCTTTTCTTCAAAATCATACATACAACTCTCATTGTAAAGTACAATTGTCACCATTCTGTCATTTAAAA
This sequence comes from Esox masquinongy, assembly GCA_016801175.1. Classification (NCBI taxonomy): domain Eukaryota; kingdom Metazoa; phylum Chordata; class Actinopteri; order Esociformes; family Esocidae; genus Esox; species Esox masquinongy. The sequence continues at coordinate 10,605 of JACXGI010003792.1, forward strand.
AAACCTATAAAACTCAAATAATCATAATTCTAACTCTCTTAACACAAAGTTGTGGAGATGTAAACACTAATAATAACACTAAGAATAATTATTCAACAAGCAGTCAGGATGTTGTCATGAATAAAAAGGGCCAAAGGTAAGCTCATCTGTATTTTTGGAACAATGGATGACAGTGGTAGAGAGAGGTAGAGGAAAATAAGAATGAGAGGATTTGGATGAGTGAGAGGAGGAAGAACAATGATTTCTAATGAGATTTGGGACATTGTATTTGACCACGTTCTTGTACATGGTTTGATGATGAGGGAAGCTGGTCTGAGAGTACAACCAAACCTGGGCCGTCTCACTGCTGCGTTGCATCAATTGCCTAGACTTTCAGAAGTGAAAATAGGTATCTGACTGTAAATTTATTTGACTAGTGTACTGACAAACTAGCTTTCTGTACTGAATAGAACAGTACAAGACACTTAACAATGACAGTACAAGACACTTAACAAAACAATGACAGTACAAGGCACTTAACAAAATATAACTAAATGTATGGTTGCCAAACTATTTTTCTTCTTTTTGTAGAATTGTGAGCCACCAGTTGATGGTGGTACACCATGAAAGATTTCTGAGGCCCAAGAACTGGCCAGTGTGAACATAGTTTTTATATTGTGAGTAGTTAGTAAGCAGAACAAAAGGGGTTGAAGCAGAGAGGTACTTTTTAATCTGACTTTATTTTCCATCTAAATTTTTTCTTCTCTTTCCCTCTCATACATCATTTCCTGTCACTCTATCCAAGTCATTAACCTTGACCTTCTTAACCACAACACCTTGTGGGCAATAAGTGAACAGAAAAATAGTTGTACAAACTCATACCTTTCAAAATTCCAGTCAAGAAGACAATAATGGCAATAATGGTTTTCAATTCACAGAGACTATAAAGCCTGATATGTACTGTAGCCTGAGATGTACAACCCCGTTTCCAAAAAGTTGGGACGCTGTATAAAATGTAAAGAAAAACAGAATGCAATGATGTGCAAATCATTTAAACCCTATACTCAATAGAAAATAGTACAAAAACAACATATTAAATGTTAAAACTGAGACATTTTACTGTTTCTTGAAAAATATATGCCCACTTTGAATTTGATTCCAGCAACATGATTCAAAAACGTTGGGAAACAGGCAACAAAAGACTGCAAAAGTTATATAATGCTAAAAAAATTACCTGGTGCAATATCACACAACAAATTAGGTCAATTGGTAACAGGTCAGTAACATAATTGGGTATTAAAAAATCATTCCAGAGAGAATGGTCTGTCAGAAGTAAGGATGGAGAGGGGTTCACCACTCTGTGAAAGACTGCGCGGGCAAATAGTATAACAATTTAAGAATAACATTTCTCAATGTAAAATTGCAAAGAGTTGGGGATTTCATCTTCTACGGTACATAATATCATTAAAAGATTCAGAGAATCCGGAGAAATCTCTGTATGCAAGGGACAAGGCCGGAAACCAATATTGGATGGCCGCTATTTAGCTATGAATCTGAATGGTTTTCGAGATTAGAAATCAAACAGTTAAAAGTGATGTATTTTCAATTAGCCTGGTGTTAACTAGCTGGCATTAGCTAGCATCAGCCAAAGTTAGCCAACTTAGCTAGCGTTAGCTAGCACGCCTGAGCTTCTCAACTGTCACCCCTTAAAACACTTTGTTGGCAAAATGTGCAACTACTAGTTTATCCACTGGCTGTTTCAAACGTAAGGTAATTCCAGACTGCAGAAAAAATTGTGGTTGTTATTGAAATCACTACACTCCGCAGAATTCTGGTCTGCCCATGTGACGGCCCTCTCGCTCTGTCTGCTTAACTGTTCTGGTCTGTGCAGGTTGGTGGGCGGAGCTGAGAGGGTCATCGGTGATATTGGGAGCACCTGTGGCTGGGGCTTATTAGGCATTCCTTCACAGTCATTAAGGGACCTCCCTTCTTGGAGCATGGGTGATTTTGAGTTGTTCTTAGGTTTGGTTTTTGTTTTGTTCTTCACCTTTCAACATGTGCTTTCACCCAGTCATTCCCATCATCCACTCGCTACATTACTGATATGCTAACTATCACATCTCACTGGATTATCGATTGGTTTATTTAGTTAATAAATTGTTCCTTTGTAACTCATTTCCATGTGTGGACCTATTTGTCATGACTTATGAGCCGAGGTCATGATAGCCCATCATCAACTTACTACGTGTTTACCGTACATTGTTATTAGTATCTGTATGGTATCGGCTCATCACATGGACTCGCTGTCACTGATACCCGATTCTGTGTTTTAGGCCAGTGTCAGGCACATTTCCACTGCCAGTATCAGATTGGATCAGTGCCTACTTATTTGTCGTCTTGATCCTGACAAAACTGTTGTGGTCCAAACACAATCTGTAAAAACATTCTTCAATTCTTCAATCCGTATTTAAACAAATTTGACTATTATATTGGCAGGAAAATGGAGCAGATGCAGTTACAATATCCAGCTCTTACTCTCTCAAATCCTCTTTGTTCACCTACTTCGGTTCAAACAGGGTTATTGGAGTAGAGGTTAATGGGTGAGTTGAGGTAAAGGGGGCATTTACATAAAAGGGATCAGTAAGTCAGGCATAGTTCATGCAGAGGTCAGTCAACCAGAATGTATTGGCCAAGGTGGAGTGTCTTGAAGGGGCGATGGTAACAAAGCAGATATCAGAGTGGTAAATTACATAATGGAGAGCTTTTTAACGGAAATCCTAAAGACTATGTCGGTATAGTCTAGGATTGGCAGGATGGTATTTATACCTTGCAGTAAAGTATGCCTTGTTGCAGAACAAGAAAATAAATTCTGGAATTAACTTCAGACTGAAGATGATTGATATGGGGATTAAAATAAATAATAAGGTATGAGGTGTGGATCAGCGTAGGAATTTCAGGACGGCCATGGCCGTCGTTGCC
>JACXGI010003792.1:13662-47701 GCA_016801175.1 Esox masquinongy
GGGGGGGGGGGGGGGGGGGGGGGGGGGTTGGTCGCCTCTGGAAGTAACATTAGGTTTGACATCACTAGACATGGCAGCTTTTGTGGTGAACATTTTAAAAACATAAATTACATTCTTCACAAACAAGTCACTACATTTGTTTATTTAGGTCATACTCATAAGCGCAGGTGATTGTGATGTTAAAGCATACTTCGCGGTTTACTTTTGTGTAACTGGCCGTAATGTTAGCCTTCTGGCTAGCTAGCCTTAACGTTAGCGTAGAACCCTCTACTGTCGGCATAATAGCAGTTTTGAAATAAATGTTCTTGTAATGAGTAATAATTTGATGAAGTTGTCAATGTTTAGTGATTAATAGTGACATACAAAGATTCACTCACATGTCATTAATTAGCATTTCTGAAATGTCAGTGGAAATATAAATATTTTCAGCTAGTTGGTTAGCGACATGCCTAAATAAATACGCCCCCTATTATCAGCCACTGTCCCCTATTATCGGCCACCTTATTATTTTGTTCAGTAACGTTTTATTTCCTTTTTATTTGTGTTACAAATTACAGATCATAGTCTTCTCTCATGTGTACTAGAAAGTTTGAGCTACTTTTAATGCCTTCTAGCGAAGAAAAATTGTCATTACATCTGATCACTTTAATATGACATAATGTCTGGTCTGCCGCACAACTCTATTTTCACAATTTACAACTTGTCTAAAACAATTTCCATACATGATATTATTTAAATCTTAAAAAAAGTATTTAACTTCCATACATCTCTATAAAAGATGGTGGTTGGCTGGCTGAAAGGATATATTTAATAACAAAACATACCATTGTTTTCTAGTGCATTTACATTTTGAACTTGAGAGAATTTAGTTCTCCAACCAATAGGAACCAATAATAGGAAATGGCCGATAATAGGGGGATGTTAGCTACTCAACTGTCAATACTGTTGCCTGTTTGTTGTCGTCACGTGAATGCTGTCAACTAAAACTTCTGAAATTAAACACAATGAGTTATAAGTAAAGTTATAATAAGCTATTATTCAAAGTATGATGTTAAAAAAGTGAATAATGTTTTTATGTCATGCATGTTTTTCTTATCAGCAATTCAAGTTGTTTATTTGTAAGCTCCTAGCAAATCCTAGCTATTTCACTCAATGGACTTTGTGCCCTGGCATGTGGCCTTTGTGCCCTAAACATTTTTGTGACACTGAAGGCCAAATGGCCTTGCCCCATAAATGACGAAATTCCAAGCCTGGTGTGTGTATATAATCTAATTCTGACCCATTCAGTGTGAAGATATTTGAGGTTGAGATGCTGTAGGATGTGACAGGAAGCGCAAGATACAGACATTGCAGTGGGCCAATTACAGTCAGGTTCTAGCTTGTTGCCTTATTGAACACAGGAAGGAGACAGTAACCTTCCAATCCTGTGAGATTATACACCAATCAGCCATAACATTATGACCACTGACAGGTGAAGTGAATAACACTGATAATCTTGTTATCATGGCACCTGTCAGTAGGTGGGATATATTAGAGAGCAAGTGAACATTCTGTCCTCAAAGTTGATGTGTTAGAAGCAGGAAAAATGGGCAAGTGTAAGGATCTGAGTGACTTTGACAAGGGCCAAATTGTGATGGCTAGAAGACTGGGTCAGAGCATCTCCAAAACTGCAGCCCTTGTGGGGTGTTCCCGGTCTGCAGTGGTCAGTACCTTTCAAAAGTGGTCCAAGGAAGGAATAGCGGTGAACCGGCGACAGGGTCATGAGCAGCCAAGGCTCATTGATGCACGTGGGGAGCGAAGGCTGGCACGTGTGGTCCAATCCAACAGACAAGCTAGTGTAGCTCAAACTGCTGAAAAAGTTAATGCTGGTACTGATAGAAAGGTGTCAGAACAAACAGTGCATCGCAGTTTGTTACGTATGGGGCTGCGTAGACACAGTCCAGTCAGGGTGCCCATGCTGACCCCTGTCCACTGCCGAAAGCGCCTACAATGGGCACATGACCATCAGAACTGGATCAAGGAGCTATGGAAGAAGGTGGCCTGGTCTGATGAATCACGTTTTCTTTTACATCACGTGGATGGCCGGGTGCGTGTGCGTCACTTGCTGGGAGAACACATGGCACCAGGATGCACTATGGGAAGGAGACAAGCGGTGGCAGTGTGATACTTTGGACAATGTTCTGCTGGAAAACCTTGGGTCCTGCCATTCGTGTGGATGTTACTTTGACACGTACCACCTACCTGAGCATTGTTGCGGACCATGTGCACCCTTTCATGGCAACGGTATCCCCTGATGGCATTGGCCTCTTTCAGCATGATAATGCGCTCTGCCACAAAGCAAAAATGGTTCAGGAATGGTTTGAGGAACACAACAACGAGTTCAAGGTGTTGACTTGGCCTCCAAATTCCCCAGATCTCAAACCAATCGAGCACCTGTGGGATGTGTTGGACAAACAGGTCCGATCCATGGAAGCCCCACCTCGCAACTTACAGGACTTAAAGGATCTGCTGCTAACGTCTTGGTGCCAGATTCCATAGCACACCATCAGAGGTCTAGTGGAGTGAATGCCTCGATGGGTCTGGGCTGTTTTGGCGGCAAAAGGGGGACCTACACAATATTACGCAGGTGGTCATACTGTTATGGCTGATCAGTGTAATTTTTTTAAATTCAAGGTTTAACAGGCAGTTGATAGGGGATGACTTAGAGGTAGACAGCATTAGCAAAAATTGAGAACTTGACAAGGACAAGGGCACAAGTGCTAGCAGCAGCAGGCAGTGCAAATGGATGGTGAGCTCTGTAAAGTTTAACTGTTGAAACTATCAACAATTCCACCTTTGTCAGTAGCAATAGCATTATCATATTGGAATGCTGTAGGCAGCTGTGATGATTCATTTTTATTGTCCATGGATTTTACACTGTTCCAGTTCTTCTTTGGGTCAGAACGGCTGGCAGCAAATTTATGTTTGTAAAATTGTATAATTGCCCAAGTGCGCTGATTCCTCATTTTCCGGATGTGTTGCCTATCAGAGGGTATTTCTGAGGTCAAAGTTATGCACCAGAGCAGGTATTCATTCTGGATTAGCTCAGGCAGTTTAGAGCTAAACCAGGAGCTGTAGAGGTTTTTGGTGTAGACTTTGCGGGGCCTGTTTATTTAGAAGCAAAATTGGGGTGTAAGTAATCCGTTACATGGATTACAAAAAAACAGTAACTGTAGATCCGTTACGTTACCAACATAAAATATTGTAATCGGATTACAGATACTTTTGAAAAAAATAAAGATTACTTTTGGATTACTTCAATTGAAAAAGAATAGATGCGTGAAATAATTATGACAAGTTGCATGCTTGATTTTTAAAAAATGTTTTTAAAAACATTGTTATTTTAACCAAAATAACAATTGCGTGCCTAGGTTGTTGTGTGTGATCATCATGCACGCAAAGGTGGGCGCGCATTACCAGTTTAGTGACTGATGAAGCGCTAGTTTAATCTGTAAAAACACATTGTATCTACGATAATATTAGCCGATCCATTTAAATGTGATTTAGTTACCTACTCAACGCATCTTTCTCAGAACAATGATAGGCGATAGACCTACCTCGTGTTATATATTTTTCAAGTTTCAAGGTTTATTTGTCAAATGCACTGAACAACACAGCCAGGAAGAGTTGCACTGAACAACTCAGACAGGAATTGTTTTTGAAGATCAGGCAACTATTTGTTAGATAGCTGTAACATGTGGCCGCCTTCAAGATAAAAAAAATAAAAATAAATAGAAAAATAAATGGAATTTATCAAGATATTTAAGGAGAAAAGGTGTGTTGGGAAGCACTCTGCCGAAAGATGATGATTTGCATTTGACAAAGCCACCTCAACTCCGTCCAAACATGTGAATCTGTTTGCTTCGCATCTCAGAAAATTGCATCCATTGGTTATCATTGGCTGCTGACGATATTGACATTAAGCTAAGAGTGCAGGGCTGAATCTCAAATCGCATACTTGCATACTACAGTGGATATAAAAAGTCTACACACCCCTGTTAAAATGCCAGGTTTTTGTGATGTAAAAGAATGAGACAAAGATAAACCATGTCAGAACATTTTCCACTTTTAATGTGACCTTTAATGTGATCAATTCAATTGAACAACAAACTGAAATCTTTGAGGGAGAAAAATAAAAAACTCACAATAACCTGGTTGCATAAGTGTGCACACCCTTAAACTAATACTTTGTTGAAGCACCTTTTGATTTTATTACAGCACTCATTCTTTTTGGGTAGGAGTCTATTAGCATGGCACATCTTGACGTGGCAATATTTGCCTTATCTTCTTTGCAAAAGCACTCCAAATCTGTCAGATTACGAGGACATCTCCTGTGCACAGTCCTCTTCAGATCACCTCACAGATGTTCAATTGGATTCAGGTCTGGGCTCTGGCTAGGCCATTCCAAAACGTTAATCTTCTACTGGTGAAGCCATGCTTTTGTGGATTTGGATGTGTGCTTTGGGTCGTTGTCGTGCTGAAAGGTGAACTTTCTCCTCATCTTCAGCTTTCTAACGGATGCCTGAAGGTTTTGTGCCAAAATTGCCTGGTATTTGGAACTGTTTATAATTCCCTCCACCCTGACTAAGGCCCCGGTTCCAGATGAAGAAAAACAGCCCCAAAGCATGATGCTGCCACCACCATGCTTCACTGTGGGTATAGTGTTCTTTGGGTGATGTGCAGTGTTGTTTTTGTGCCAAACATACCTTTTGGAATTATGGCCAAAAAGTTCAACCTTGGTTTCATCAGACCATAACACATTTTCCCACGTGCTTTTGGGGGACTTGATGTTTGTTTTTGCAAACTTCCGCCAGGCTTGGATGTTTTTCTTTGTAAGAAAAGGCTTCCGTCTTGCCACCCTACCCCATAGCCCATTCATATGAAGAATACGGGAGATTGTTGTCACATGTAGCACACAGCCAGTACTTGCCAGAAATTCCTGCAATTCCTTTAATGTTGCTGTAGGCCTCTTGGAAGCCTTCCTGACCAGTTTTCTTCTCGTCTTTTCATCAATTTTGGAGGGATATCCTCTTCTTGGTAATGTCTCTGTTGTGCCATATTTTCTCGACTTGATGATGACTGTCTTCACTGTGTTCCATGGTATATCTAATGCTTTGGAAATTCTTTTGTACCCTTCTCCAGACTGATATCTTTCAACAATGAGATCCCTCTGATGCTTTGGAAGCTCTCTGCTGACCATGGCTTTTGCTCTGAGATGCAACTAAGAAAATGTCAGGAAAATCCTACTAGAACAGCTGAACTTTATTTGTGATTAATCAGAGTCACTTTAAATGATGGCAGGTGTGTAATGACTTCTATTTAACATGAGTTTAAATGTGATTGGTTAATTCTGAACACAGCCACATCCCCAGTTATAAGAGTGTGTGCACACTTATGCAACCAGGTTATTGTAAGGTTTTTATTTTTCATTTTTCCCCCTCAAAGATTTCAGTTTGTTTTTCAATTGAATTGTTCACATTACAGGTCACATGAAAAGCGGAAAAAGGTCTGACATGATTTATCTTTGTCTCATTCTTTTACATCACAAAAACCTGGCATTTTAACAGGGGTGTGTAGACTTTTTTATATCCACTGTATATAGTTTGCCAGATTAGTATGCAAGAAGATTAATGTGTCTCAAACCATAGTACGCTGAAAACAGTATGCCAAATGTTCCCAGATGGTCTACTATTTCTGGTTAATTTTTGAAGTATGCATCCGTGCATGCTTTTTGGGGTAACATACACCACAACCCCTTGCGCGCAGTAAAATAGGAGGGGTTTCCACGATTCTCTCGTCTTTTCACTAGTCAGTTATCATCACATATATTGATGCTTATTGCATCAATGTGATTCACGTATGAAATAAAAATGAACGTTGTTGTGCCATGAAATTAAATAGTTTTGGCAGTGTAAAGTTCGTCTTCAGTCTCGCTAGCAATTGCTCAACTCTTATGACTATTCCAATTAGAAAGATACTAGTATTACTGGCTTATACACTTTTAAAACGGCCAGTGGCAAAGACCATACAATTCATAGATGCTATTTGTGGTGGAAGTAAACTTAATTAACAACCGTGAACGTTGTCCCGGGCCCAAGCCTGGGGGGGGCCTATTGGCTTGGCTTACATATAATTATTAATTTGTCAGTCAGTGTTAATATTCAGTACTATCAAGAATGTTAACAGTTATTAAACAGAAGAATTGCATTGATGAAGGGATTCAGATTTTTTACTCTGCTTTTTTTTGTACATAGTTATGATTAAAACTTTTTCTGTAAAAATGGTTTGTTCTACCAACAGCCAATTAATGAAACCCTAACACCTACAGCCAATCAGAGTGATACCCAAACACCAACAGCCAATCAGGGTGATACCCTAAACACCAGCGCCAACATAACTTTGTTAAAGCTGCACTAGATAGGATTTATTCAGTAAAAAAAAAAGTTAAGTGCCAGTGGAATGTCATTTTATCATTTTTGGAGCATGCCGCTACTTCCCAGCCTATCCTGTTCCAGCCAATCGTCTTCTGCAAGGCAGGCTTTCCTGCTTGGCTTATTTTGTGAACGTGCATGTTACCTGGATGATATTATAAATAGCATAAGTATGCCGTAAGGAGCGAAGTTTGCTTACAGTAAGAAACTATAATGGCAGCTAGAGACCAGAACGACAAATCGTCAGTTCCTCCCTTGTCTATTACAGCATACACTGCGAAAATGGCAAAGCGAAAGAAGACTTAGACCAACTCTCTTTAGCTAGCTACCAGGAACCCTAAGCTAACATTAGGTAGGCTAAGAAGAACGTCATCGAACACTGAGTTAGCACTTTTTTTGGAACAGGTAATTCCATATTTTTTTTCGTGAACGTGAGTCATTGCAAAAGGCTGTAATCGTTTATTTTACTTAAAAAAAATTCAAATGTAACCAATAAATTTGTCTAACTACAGTACTATAGCTATCTGGCTAAACATTGCCACCATGCAACCAAAACTAGGAGCACAGAAATGGAAGGACAAATCTAAAAGAGAACATCTAAATATTTGTAGCAGTTCAGTGATGGCTGATTGGGACTGAGTAGGTTATGAATTGAAAAGATGTGACATAATTACCTATGTTGAAAACAAAGGGATTTGAATGTGGCCTAGTTATGAATTAAAGCATTAAACAATAAAATGTTTATGACCTGTTTTTTGGACGGTAATATAAATACTATTCATTTATTTTTTGGCCCATGGTTTGGGTCCTAAATGTTAAATTCTGTCCTGGGCCCTGTCATTCCTGTCGGTGTCCCTGGTTAATGGTGTCTAGCTAAATATACAAACTTAGCATGATGTTAATGTGCGACAAAATTTAATGTTGAGACGCAATTTTATGACGAGGTAGTCTGTCCCAATCAGTCCCAATACTGGCATACTAGCTTACTATGTACTAAACAGTACGAAGTACGTACTTCGTACTGTAGTACGTAGTATGCGATTTGAGATTCAGCCCAGGTGTATAATCACAGTTTATTTCTTTCATTTGCGTTTTGAAAATCCATCGCTGGTGGCCCCAATAATCACAGGTTATGTTCGCGTGGGTAAAACATATTTGTGTGTGGGTGTTCTCTATTGCAAACGTGCATTCGCGTGCCTGGGGTTTCTGCAACGTTATGACAATGTTGGGGGTTGTGGAGCAAAACATCAGACTACTGCAGATTTAGTGTACGCGTGAATAGCTGCGGATATCTTGATTTTTATATATAACAATGTCAATACCCTTTTTCAGAAATTGCCATTTATTTTTCAACAATGTTTTGAAGCAATTAAAAATATGAATAAAACAAATAACACAATAGGCTAACAGATCCTTCGATTTTGGGTTATAATCAGATAAACAGTCAAGATCAAGGGTTATTAGATTATTTGGAACGACTGAATATCTGACAGACATTTAGCGTGTAATGTAGAGATGTAGCCCAATCATATTGAAGTAGAAAGCAATGGTTTAGAAATACTTTCCAAAGGCACTGTACATAACCCATAAGGTAAAATGCAAATTCTGTTTTTGGCCAGCTATGTAAACTCTAACATTGATTGATCCCGCAAAACGTGTTCAACTGGTTATAGGTTATTCCTATTTGTTTTCTAATGCCTATTAATTTGAAAGTAATCTAAAAGTAATTCAAAGTAATCAGATTACCTTACTGAGTTTGAGTAATCAAAAAGTTACGTTACTGATTACAAATGTGGACAGGTAACTGTAACGGATTACATTTAAAAAGTAACCTACCCAACCCTGTTTAGAGGTGTAAGGAAAGAGTATGGAAAGGCAGATCAGCCATCGTCAACTGAGGGAATAAGGTTGATTGTAGGCCAGTGTACAGATGCCAGGTCCTATAAGAAACTAATTGAAATGTAACTGATAAATGAATGAAAGAAGGGCGTATGACAGATGTGTTGTTGTAGACACAAGCAATACTACAGTGATCAATATAAATAACACAGCAGTGTTGTACTTGGTAGGCATGGAAGTGATAATGATATTTATGACAGTTGCATTATACAAAGAATCGGGTGAATTGGGGTTGAATTGGGTGGGAGCCTGTACAATTTGAGAAAGATCTAATAGTGAAGGAACCGAAAATCTTTATTCACATATTCGATGATTCTGCAGTATTTAGTATAAGCCATTCATAATTGTCCTCAATTGTCCTCTCCTAGCCTATACTCTGTGTGTCTGGTCATGTTCTTTTATCAGAATGTTTATGTTACAACTGTTAATCTCTGGTCTGACTACAGAAACTAAGGTCATGCCCCTATGCTGAACCCATGAGTTGATCATTCTGTTTTATAATATGGTGTGAGGCATAGATTGGAATGTGTCCCTAGATGATAACGGGATCTGTTCTGCAGGACTAGTCTTGGTATCTTCATGTTAGTAAACCGACTCCCACTCCTTTAGTTTGGGGGTATAAACCAGAGCAGAGTTTGGGTAAGGTCTCTTGCATTTTCCTCACTCCTCCTGCATCTTGAATCTCCGGAGAACATTTATCTTTGAAACTTGTACTGTAATTGTAGTACTCTCTTTATATATTAAATTCATTGGTTACATTAATTAATTGACTATTTGGAATTAATCTTAAAAGGGTCAAAATCCAGTTCCTTCAATAGCTGCACAGATTTTGCACAAAGTTTGTTTGATCATTCAAATCAAGTATGGTAGTGCCTGGCTTCAAAGAAAAGCCTAATTCCACAATAGAATGTAAAATGATCTACCAGTGTTAATGCTTTTAACTATTTTACCAAAAAACATACCAAAAGCCAAAGCTCCATCTAACCATCCTTTCTAGCACTTTCACCCCTCCTCACTCCCTGTAATATTCACCTCAGGAACACAACGTGACTCAGACCTCTCTGCCCTTTTCTCTCTTGTTATTCACCTTTTGTTCCTTTTTCTCTCTCTTTCACACCCTCTTTAATTTTCTTTACATTTCTTTTTCCTTGTTGATCCATGGCAGGGATTTTCAATTCATCCTCTAATTCCAAGAATACTCAAGTACAGTGTTACACTACCATTTAGGTGGGTGTTGTGTCTGAACTGCCCATATTAAAGTGTAGAGAATATAAGTATTGAAGGCTCCCAGGAAATGTTCTCTCCATTTCAAAGGCAATATTCAGAGTGTGTCTGGGATCTCAAGGAAACAATCAGCCTCAAATTGGATTGATCTTTTCAATCAGTTCTCTGGACGTGACTCTATTTTTAGAATACGCATTCCACTGAGTGTTAAACACTGAGATACAGTTAGGTCTGGAAATATTTGGACACAATGTTCATAATTCTGGCTCTGTAAGCCATCACAATGGATTTGAAATGAAACAACCGAGATGCAATTGAAGTGCAGACTTTCAGCTTTAATTCAAGGGGTTGAACAAAAATATTGTGTGAAACATTTAGGAATTACAACCATTTTCATACACAGTCCCCATATTTCAGGGGCTCAAATGTATTTGGACGAATTAACACAATCATAAATAAAATGTTTATTTTTAATACTTTGTTGAGAATCCTTTGCAGGAAATGACTGCTTGAAGTATGGAACGCATGGACATCACCAAACGCTGGGTTTCCTCCTTTGTGATGCTTTGCCAGGCCTTTACTGCAGCTGTCTTCAGTTGTTGTTTGTTTATGGGTCTTTCTGCCTTAAGTTTTGTCTTCAGCAAGTGAAATGCATGCTTGAACAGTTGAGATCAGGTGATTGACTCGGCCATTGCAGAATATTCCACTTCTTGGCCTTAAAAAACTCCTGGGTTGCTTTTGCAGTATGTTTTGGGTCATTGACCATCTGTAAAGTGAAGCGCCGTCCAATCAACCTTGCTGAACTTGGCTGCATCTGAGCAGATAATATATCCCTATACACTTCAGAATTCATCCGGCTGTGTCTGTCTTCTGTCACATCATCAATAAACACTAGTGACCCAGTGTCATTGGAAGCTATACATGCCCATGCCATCACAGTGCCTCCGCCATGTTTTACAGATGATATGGTATGCTTCAAAACATGAGCCGTTCCAAGCGTTCTCCATACTTTTTTCTTCCCATCATTCAGGTACAGGTTGAGCTTAGTTTCATCTGTCCAAAGAATGCTGTTCCAGAACTGGGCTGGCTTTTTTAAATGTTTTTTGGCAAAGTCTAATCTGGCCTTTCTATTCTTGAGGCTTATGAATGGTTTGCACCTTGTGGTGAACCCTCTGTATTTGCTCTCATGAAGTCTTCTCTTTATGGTAGACTTGGATAATGATATGCCTACCTCCTGGAGAATGTTCTTCACTTGGCTTTATGTTGTGAAAGGGTTTTTCTTTACCATGGAAAGGATCCTATGATCATCCACCACTGTTGTCTTCCGTGGACGTCCATGCATTTTTGTGTTGCAGAGCTCACCAGTGCATTATTTTTTCTCAGAATGTACCAAACTGTTGATTTGTCTCCCTGATGGATTTTTTGTTGGCAGCCTAAGGATGGCCTGTTTCACTTGCATTGAGAGCTCCTTTGACCACATGTTGGTTTCACAGCAACAGCTTCCAAATGTGAATGCCACACTTGGAATCAACTCCAGACCTGTTACCCGCTCAATTGATGAAGAAATAACAAAGGAATAGCCCACACCTGTCCATGAAACAGCTTTTGAGTGAATTGTCCAATTACTTTTGTTCCCTTGAAAAAGAGGGGGCTACATATTAAAGAGCTTTTTGTAAACAGACAAAATAATGTCCACCATATTCTTTTTTCAAAATAGAGGCATCCTCCCTTCCTAATACTGGCATCACTAAGGGCCTATTTAGACAACATCCATTTCTGTAACCACAACTTAATTTAAGTAACATTAATATAATATGTAAATAACACTTACTGAGAAACTCTATACCCTCAAAAGATATTATGCGAAAGGTCATCTTTAGAATTCATTATGCGCAGGGAGTGTTACTATATTACATTAGAAGGTGACGTGCAGCAATTTCCATTTTTACATTTACACAGTAAAAAAATAATTTTCTATGCAAATCTGGCATCAGATCTCATTCATCTAAATAAAAACAATGGTTGTGTAAAAACTACACAAGACATTTCGGCAACACTTTATTTGAAGGGGTGTGCATAAGAATGACATGACATTGTCATGATATTGTCATAGCCATGACATGACACATGTAAGAATCATTATGAACGTTTATAAATGTTGTCATTAGGTGTTATTCGGTTGATTATGTGTTTTTTGAGCAAGGTTGACATTGTTTGAGATGTCTTTGTTATGACAACTTGACATTAACTGAGTCAACACAACCTGTCAATGTTTTTGTTATGACAACTTGACATTAACTAAGACAAAATATCCTGTCAGTGTCTTTGTTATGACAACTTGACATTAACCGCGACAACATTAGATTAGATTCAACTTTATTGTAATTGAACAAGTACAGTACAATGAAATTGAAAGAGTAGGGTAGCACGTGCTAATGAAATGCAGGGATAGAAGCAATGAGGTTCCTGAGGTAGACATGCACCTGTGACAACTGAAAACTTCAGACTTGGCAAGGCAGTGTCAGAGTCCAGTAGTACAAAGGGTGGATATGGTTAGTGATGGGTCACGGAACTCAGCAGGGTTACAGCAGATGGAAAGTAAGTGTTCCTGAGCCTGCTGGTGCGGGAACGAAGAGACCTGTACCACCTGCCTGATGGAAGGAGGGCAGTTTGTGGCATGGATGTGAAGGGTCCCTGATGATGCCACACACCCTGTGCAGACACCGCTTGTGCTCGAGGTCTACGTTGGCCGTGAGCTGGGTACCAGTGATGTGATGGGCGGTTTCCACCACCCGTTGCAGGGCCTTCCAGTCGGCTACGGAGCAAACGCCAAACCATGCTGTGGCGCAGTTAGTCAGAAACATTACCTGTCATAAACATGTCATAGAAGGCCTGATTATCAAACTTGAAGAAACTATTTAGCTTTATGTGTTAGCATTAAATACAACT
Source organism: Esox masquinongy (assembly GCA_016801175.1). NCBI lineage: Eukaryota > Metazoa > Chordata > Actinopteri > Esociformes > Esocidae > Esox > Esox masquinongy. The sequence continues at coordinate 26,205 of JACXGI010003792.1, forward strand.
TATTTAATATGTGGTTGGTTTTGACAGTGGTTGTCATGAGACCATTATAATTGCGTCATGAATATTTTTCTTGACCTCAAGTAAAGTGGCACAATTTGGACTTGTCATAAAGATGTCATGACGTGTTATAACACTGTCAAATGCATTCATAACAGTGTCATGAATATTTTTCTTGACCTCAAGTACAGTGGTACAATTTGGACTTGTAATAAAGATGTCATGACGCGTTATAACACTGTAAAATACATTAATAACCGTGTCATGAATATTTTTCTTGACCTCAAGTACAGTGGTACAATTTGGACTTGTCATAAAGATGTCATTAAGTTTGTCAAATACTGTCAAAAAGATGTAATTAAGTCTGTCAAATGCTTTTAAATACCTTAACAAAAGCAATACATTTCCTTAATTGTTTTTGCACAACAAATGTTTCCTAAAAAAAAAAACTACTTTCAACAATCCTACTTTGGTAACACTTTCCGATAAGGGTACATGAACAACCATTAACAAATGCAGTAGTTACCTTGAACGAACATTGATGAACAATGACGAACAAGACATGAACAAACGGTTAACAAAGATAACCCTTACTTTATTAATGGTTTACAAATGCATTAACAAACAGAGTGTAGTGTCATTTGTTCATGTTGACACAGGACATAAACTCATGTTGTTTTTTGCAAGGACACAGTTAGTACTGTAATTTGTTAAGGTTGATACAGGACATTCATTCATGTACAGTACCTAGTTCTTTGCATGAACAATAGCCTCAGTAATATAAACTATTCATAATATAATCACATTGAAAACATAATTTATAAAGTAGGCTAGATAGTGATTGTTTAACAAATTACCTTCATGTTAACACAAATAGAACATGGCTAAGCAAGTTATCAAAGTGCTACCCGGAACTGACAAACACTTGACTGGAGCTAGCATACAGTTAACTGGAGCCAGCTAATAACCAACCGAAGCCAGCTAACAACAAGGAACAAGGAACTAGCTAATCGCCAACCCATACAGTGCAACGATTGCAAAGTTCCTAAACAATACAGTTACAAAATCCAATTTTGTTAATCCTAGGGATATTGTCAGGAGTGTTGTTTTCGAAAAAAAACTATTCAGTACAATAGAGTAACAAATTCGTTTTTTCCAAAGGAATGCACCACCGTCACGGCATTTTACGTCACGGCACCGTCTCTGTTATAGTTATACAATTACCACGCTTTTCCAACCCTCTACATACGCTTTAATAGGCAAGTTATCAAACTGTATCGAAAGGTCAAGTGTACTTTTGTACTTTACCGACCAGGAAAACAGGATGAATGATGAGAAAGACATGGCTTTTCTTTGAAGAGTTACGAAAACGCGCAGGTGTTCCCAACGCAACACGACCACGTCAAACTGCCCCCTATAGGCCAACCGTAGTAAGTGTCCTTCGATATAAAATTTCCTTCAGAATTTTATATGAACCCCAAATGCGACCATACATTTTCTATGTGTCACACCTATTTGAAGACGCAAGTAGCCAGTCTACCTTTTAATAATGGTTACCGCACTGTAATCATATTAACAAATTGGATTATGTAAATTATCTCTTGAATAATGTATATTACTTAGTCTATTGTTCATGCAATCTACGTTATCTACGTTAACAAAATGACAGTACAAACTATGTTCCTGCAAAAAAACTTTGATATTAACTTGACTTGTTTTTTCACATCATGGAAAAGTCTGCCCAAGACACCATTATAATGGCGTATGGCTAACCAGTGGTGCCACTATCATTTTGAGGTGAATCTTCAGTGACTCAGGAGTGCGATTACCTTGATGACTCCATATTTCCAATTTGTATTTCTGCCATGCATGCTCAATATGCTGAGTATGAGCACAAGGCTCAGGATCAGGAAAGTTTCTTTTATGGCAGACAGAATACTGGCTAAATAGTTTCTTCAAGTTTTATAATTAGGCCCATGTTTATGATAGGTTATGTTGTCTTGGTTACTGTCATGTTGTCATAAAAAAAAGACACTGACATGTTATGTTGTCTCAGTTAATGTCAAGTTGTCATAACAAAGACATTGACAGGATATTTTGTCTCAGTTAATGTCAAGTTGTCATAACAAAGACATCCCAAACAATGTCAACCTTGCATAAAAAATGACATAATCAACCGAATGACACCTAATGACAACATTCATAAATGTTCAAAATGATTCCTTCATGTGTCAAGTCATGGTTATGACAGTATCATGACAGTGTCATGTCACGCTTATGCACACCCCTTCAAATAAAGTGTTTTCCGACATTTCTCATCAAACAAACAACCAAAATCTCCTTAGTAATTTCCTGGTTGATGTTCAAGTGAGAAAACATGAACTGAATAGTACCATCACGGTTTAAATTGCTTGTTAAAATTTTTTAAATATTAGATCATTTTTTTACAGTTTTTATAAGCTAATTGATCAAAAGGGAAAGTGAGGAGAGTTTATTTGAATGTGCTATTGCTGCAATTAAGCTAATGTCCACAAGGTGGGACCAAATTTGGGATATCCCCTTCAATAAAAATTACTCCCAGGTTGTTGATAAACAGAATAATGTGTTTTTAGTCATATTTACCTTGTAAAATAAATAAATGAAAAAAGTAATTGAGCCAAATGAGGAACTAATTTCATCAATGGTATTCGGCCCCCAACATTCAACAATTTCAAAAAGAGTTTGGGAGTGATCCATCACTAGTAAGTTAATAAGTATGAAATTTGCACTTGACTTGTCTTCACTTGCAGCATTGGCTAAATAAAAAAAATATATATATTTTTGTCACCAGGGTTGCTAGCCTAATACACTGTACACATGGCAACAAGCGGCTAATATGATACGGTAGCCAGCCTAGGCTCTTGTTAACTAGTCTGCTCAGCTATAACTCAATACTAGTTGGATATTAACAACATTATTATCTTAGATACCTATGCCATGTGATCTTTCTTCATAATTTTCATCCATTTTCAATCTAACTTTTCAGGGGGCCCGGGATTCCTGGTGACGGCCCTGATCGTGGGTATGAGGAAAAAGGCTGAAGACAAATCTTTCTTTGCAAAAAGAAAAGTAAGTAGCTCAAGATATTAGGCATCATTACCAAAATAGTACATCACATCAGCACATGTTCAGTACTACAGGAGCATAATGCATCTGAGCTGCAGAGAGAATGTCCACTGTGTTTTTCTGACTGTCTTATTTCAGCCAAGAGAGTCAGAGACAGGGGACTGTCAGAAGGATATGACAGACAGAGTAGGGAAAGAGTTATGCTGTTTTTGCGTGCTGTTCAATATGAAACCACTATGGCATGAACTGAACTGAACTGCTATTGGTAAGGAATATTCATGGTGTTAATCTCACTGTCATTCAGCAGAGTTTGTCTGAGCCAGAGGCAGGATACTGTCATAGGGGTAAGGCACAATAGGGTGGATGCTGAGATGAGTGATATAAGGGATCATGTATAATAGCTCTCTAAACCTGTTAAGTGTGTTATATACAGTGCTCTGATACAGCTTGCCAATTCTGTTGAATTCTGGCCTGCAATCTGTTGTTCCATTGTCAATTAGATATCTTCTGAGTATTGTTTTATCATATTCCAAAACAGAGCTTTGCACCTTATGCTGTTCCACATGAGACCAACATGAGACCACCCTAGATCTGTACTGTTATTGGTAAGGAATACAGAAATTATTTATTTGTCTTATTTGTGGTCAAAAGAGCAACATTTGACGGAAAAAAGTATAGAATTGCAGGAACTTGTGTTTTAAAACAGTTCAACCTAGCTAATAATTTTGCCGTTCGAAGGACATATACATACACACAACTTCTAAAACTGAACTGGAGAGAATACACACACTTACAATGACATGCCTTATCAGTTATTATTGTGGGCGTCATGCCTGAGAGGGTATGTTTTTGTGTGTTTGTGCATGTGTGTGCACCCTCACCTCCACATATCTCCCCGTTGATGTCCTCACACTGACGGTCATCACACTCACAGTTCTTTCCATGCACACGTGTGTCCCCCAGGGGGTGGCAGGAACACTGGCCACACTGACACAAACCTGTAACACAGTTAACAAAGAACACGAATGACAGCTACTGCTACTCTTGTGTGAGAACATCATGAATACCAATTATTAAACATTACAAAACACTTTTTTCCAGAATGTTTAATTGGCCATTACTTCTGTGATATTTTTTTAGGTAAGTTCAACAATGCTCATAGAAGTCAATCAAAATTACTATTGGCTGTTGAGATATAGGCAAACTGAGCAGTTTGTTAGTAGGTAACTAAACTCTATCAGTATTGCTTCTCGAATCAATGTTCCTAAATAGTGGGGCACAGGAGAAATAACCAGTTTTCTAGCTCCTATCACATGTTTATCACAGCTTACATCACCTGCAATTTCTCCCCAGTAAAGAAAATATAATGTTTTAATTGTTTGAAAATAGCACCTTCTCTTTTTGGTAGTGTATGTGGCGCTCATGAGTCTAAAACCTTTTGTAAAAAGGTGCTACAAAATGTTAACAGAATAATTTGGGGCAGTCTCATCTAAAACTGACATTTATAACTAACTCCCATGCTATAGCCCGCCCACTCTTTCAAGTGCATCACTCTTTCTATATTTTGTGTTTTTGATTTGAGGAAGGTATTAATACTTCAATCAATCTTCGTAGCTGCAGAATCTATGGATAAGGAATTTGGTGGAAACAGGGTCAAACGCACGAAAATAACAAATAAAAAGCTAACTATCAGGTTTCAGGTTTTTATTTTTTTATTAGTGATGTCTGTGCTTTAGTTTTTAATGTCTTGATTTTACGGGTCTTTTTTTCTTTCTAAAAAATGAAGCATCCATTCTGTTTGCATCTGTAAATGTTTGTTGTTTATATGTGGCTTCTACTAACATATGTTTGAGGGAATGCTTGTCCAAGATGTGGTAAAGCAAAATTCAACAATGAAAGGTAGGTAAACATGTGGCAAACATTTTGATTGCTATGCGCTATTATTAACTAAGCATTTTGTTGTTCTATTTAAACCACCACAATAATCTGCTGTTTTCCTTTCCAGTACGTGGCCTGTCTATACAGAATGTATTATGTATCAGCATGATTAGAATCCCACAAGGGAATTTCTTTTTGTTGTCATTCAGAAAGTGGCTAAATGCAGCAACTAGGTTAGGTGAGACACACTAGAGGCAATTACTAGGCAGAACTCAGTTACACAAACAAACAAGGTCTAATTAAAATGTCTGGGTCATCCAATACAATAAGATTAGAATGATACATGTTGCGACAAAACACCTCATGGTGCTAACTGGCTAATAACATATCACCATCTAACATAGGGGCTACTTCCAGATACAGAACCTGTAGAAAGGTAAATGACTAGCCTCTTGCTGTTTTGGCTGAATTAATGTACTAACACTGCCAAAGCTGCAAGCATTTCTCCAAAACCATGCATTCAGCCCCAGGTTTACAATGAACTCCAAACGTATGGTAAACGTTGGCAGATGTGCACGCAGACATGCACTCTCACACAACTCCATAGTCGGACAGAGCAACCACAGGCGGTGGCCTGTCTGGCAACCTCTCCAGCCCGTCACACTGATAACACACTTCCGTCTGCTCAGGCCCAGTTACCCCAGCAACCACTGATGTCACAACTCCCTTGTCTTATCGATTATTTCTGTCATTGTCACAGCTGCCTGCGTCTGAGAGCAGTGTGTGTGTTGTTTACAGTATATTAACTTTAAAAGGATATGTTCTGTACCTGAATGGGTGTGTGTGTGTGTGTGTGTGTATGTGTGTGTAAATAACACCTTTACCGAACAAGGGAATGGGGGCATGACTCACTTCACCAATGTTTGAAGATGCAGTGTACTGTAAAACTAGTCGGTGCGAGTCACCTGTTGCTTTTCTCTGGTCTATGTTGCACGTCACAGATATCGACTGTGACACTAAGGAGCCAGAGTGGTCCTGAGTGCAAACATTTTCCAAGGTTTGTCGGTGGATTTAAAAACAGGAAACGATTCCCAAAAGCCACAAATAACAAACTGAAAAAAGACGTGTCCAGCAAGCAAAAACGGTTCAATGACGTCATATCAAACAATTTCTGGTTTCCAATGATGTTCTAATGGATTTTTGATGCCAACTGCCCATTTCACCTCCTGAGAGGCTGATTATCTTGTCACAGGATCAACTATCTTATGACCTCAGGGCTAAAAATGGTTTAGCTGTCTGTGTATCTCAAATAACAACAATATTTTAAAGGTCCCTGAAATCTTCCTTCACTGCTGCATTGTGACAGGCTTCACACAAAACATGACAAATCTAATGAAAACATTTCATTGCCACATCACAGTGGTCATGTGGTGAGAATGATAAACAAATCTGGCTAAAGCATTCCATTAACACCCCATGAGGGCAAGCCCCTCTACATAAAAGCCTCACACCTCATGCTGTCTGTCTCCAGACAGCCTGACAACTTTTCGTTACTGTCTTGTCTTACAAAATCTCCATTCCTGGGGAAATCTGTCTATCTTGCAGAGAGAACGGGTGAATGGTGGTAAGGTCTCTCTTACTATCTCTGTCTCCCCCCCAGTCTTTCATTTTGACAGAAGACACTAGTGTTCATCAAGCCACAGCTAGATACTTTTTGGAAAAAAAGAACTAAACATGTATTATGCATCTCCCAGAGTACACGTGGGGGAACCGGTGAGGCATTTCTTGTCTTATCATGCTCTAACGAATCCTTGTGGACGATCAAGTGCCTGCAAGCTGACTGGAACTAAGTGTCCTCTGATTCTTCCTTTACGGTTAAACAAGCATGTCTGAAGAAGAAACAGAGCGTGTTTTGGAGGTAGGCCTAGAATGTCCCAATAATCAACTTTGGCAAGCCTGTTGGGAGCTGCTGTAATGAGATTAGATTGAAAATATTATTTCTCCCGACACGACGAGAAAAAGCAGGTAAAATTGCATACATTACTGTAGTTGTGTATGTCCTTAAAATATTTTTTTCATTTGCTCCAAATGTATAATGTGATACATTATAAAGATCACAATGACACTATCCATTTGTAATAAAAGAAAATCACTATAAGTAACTATACGGTAATATATTAAGGTACCTATCCTGAACCTGTATCTGTAGACTGCTTCACAAAACCTTCCAGCTGTGGAGGGCATATGTTTCAGCACCACCTGCGGACTTTTAGGTCGTTTCAAGGTTTGGAAGGCATTAATGGCACAGAGGGCAAGTAATGCTGTAGACCTTGCACAGCTAATCTATATTCTATATTCTTGATTGACATCCATTGCCTAGCCATTCAGGAAGTTAAATCCATTTCAGACAAATTCAAGACTGGAAAATAGACTAAATAGGACATTCTGTATTTTTCTTGTTCTTCTTTGCAATGGCATATACTCCACTAGCAACTCAAGTGGGGTTGCTAGCTAGAAAAAGGCTAACACCCCTGTTAGCAAGATAGGAATTAATTGAAAGTTTCAATGTACATAGAAATATATATATATATACAGAGAGTATGCGATTAGTCAAGCCATTGCATCTGTTAGCCATGTCCTACATGAAGTGATATTTGAATGCATTTGTTTTGAAATCGAGCTGTTTGATCAAAACAAGTGTGACATAATAAGGAATGGATCATTTGTTTTCATTATACAAAAGGTATTGCTTTTAAAAAAAACACCTCTAACTTCCCAATGAAAATGTGTTTAAAGATTTTACACTGAACAAAAATTTAAACACAAAATGTAAAGTGTTGGTACCATGTTTCATGAGATAAAATAAAAGATCCCAAACATTATGTAAAAAAAATACATTTCTTTCTAATTTGTGCTTTCAAGTGAAAGTCACTGAATGGTAATTTGTTTTAATGTGACAATTTGGTCATATTTTTTGTGGGGGTGAGTGTTGACAAGAAGGATTTTGTCAGTTTGAGTGCATGTTTAATTTTCTAACTTTCTTTAATTACACAATTACTTTAAGTTTGCATACTGTGATTGGTCTATTGAATATGCGCCACTAGTCTACTCTTCCATAATAGAGGTTGACGTAATTTGTTGTACTTTGTAATGTAGTTGACAAAGAAAGCATGTTTATGAACAGCTACTGCTAGTTACTTGGCTTGCCAGTTAGCCTAGCATTTGAGTAAAGAGAGAAAGCAAGGCAGCCAATTGAAGATCATTAGTTACAGCTTTCTGATCAGACAATTTTGCCAGAGTGAAAATCATATCCATAATTTAGCCCTTATAATACTGAATTCAAGTAATGTGCCTTGGTAAGCTAGCTGTCAGCATGTGAGTGTACTCAGTCTCAACTCTGCTGAAATGTTTGCAATGAACTCTAATAAATATAATTTCAGTGTCAGTTATTATTTATATTTATACCAATCTCACACTTTGCCAGTCTGTATATTTTAGATGGTCTCCAGCTTTCTTTAAACTCAGCTGTGAAATGGCCGTTGGTTGCTACTATGTGGTCCAGCAGTAACATAGCTTCCTCACCCGTTTGTCCTCCTCTCCTTAATGTATGATGTTCATATGTGCACTAAACATACCTCACCCTTATTTTTGTGGTTTAACACAGGATCTGGGAAACTTTATTCTGGAACCACCTCCAACACTGTCTACTGCACTATTGCCTTTGTGACCTTCTACTCAACCTTCATCTTCAGGATCTTTTTCACTAGATTGCTCCACACATACAGAGAAGCAGTGGAAGCAACATTGTGTGAGGGAAAAGGGAGAAATGCTTATGTAAGTGGATCTGGACAAGATCATCTGCTAAATGACTACAATTTATACACGTAAAATATCTGTTTGTCCTTTCCACAGGGCCCTGTTACCTGTAGCTGATTTCATAGGTTAACGAATGTTAAAACTGTGGGAGGTATGCATTTATATGACCAGATTATTTTCATCAGATCCCAATATATACTGTATTTACTAGCCAAACTATCCCAAACAATCTGTCAGTTTTTTGTAAGATCAATACCCAATTCCGATTGGGGTATGAGAATGGCCATATCCAATTTTTAACATGTCAGTGGTGAGGGATAACAGGATCTAAATTGTGTCTGGTATGTATCAGAACCAAATGTATCCAAAAGACACAGAATGCCTGACTTATTCCAACTCAAGATTGTCAAATTGTTATAACTTCCCTGACACTGAGTTTTAACATTTAATATGCACTTAATACAATAGTTTGGCTGGTCTAATAAATATTTCATGCTCTACAGCATAGCATTTTCATAAAGACAATTTAAAAAGTCACGACAAGAAAATGTGGGTGTCTTGTGCGGTAAGAAAGCAATATTTGTCTTCTGCAAATTTGTGCGGTTTAATTTATTTGTTAAACAGGCTATTGCTTGAGCATACATTACCTGGCCTGTGTACAAGGTCGACAAATGTGCGGGGATGTCTGATAGTAGGATATATATTAACAGAATAATTATATTAACCACCCTCCAGAGTTGCAGAGCATCCTGAATTTTTCGTCAAGTCACAAATTCAGTGGCATTTTACATGGATTGCCATTGTGAATAATACACCTTTTCAATTCCTTTAGAACAGTATGTCTCAAGTTTTGATGGTGCATGCAACTTGCTTGTTAACTGCAGGATTGTCCACCTGAGCTTTGATAGCTCAGCATTGATTAGTAAACACACCAATCCAGGAACTCCAGATCCAACTTCTTCTACTGAGACAAGCTACACGGACAACTTATGAAACTGTGCGTCTGCACAAACTATCAGAAACTTTCTCAAGGAAGCTAATTTGCATGCTTCTCATCTTCACCAAGGTCATGCGCTGAATCGCTGGGTACAACAACATATTCCTGTTCCCACCAATTTCCAGCAACTTTGCACAACCATTGAAGAGGAGTGGGAGAGCATTCCACAGCACACAATCAATAGACTGATCAATTCTATACAAAGGAAATGTGTCACTGACATTTTGCACTCATTGTCTCTTTATATGATTTCATCACTATCATTTCAACAAAAAGTGTCATTCTCCAAATTATTTTGTAGTTCACTGTTTTCCGTAGACATTTTCAATATTTAGCTTCTTTGAAATATGTAGCTTCCATTAAGCATTTTGCTTCTTTGACGTTTTTCACATCCTTGACATAATTCAAAAGCCTTTGATAAAATATTAGGCTTATTGGAAATAGTTTTCAGTTTTTTGCAGGCCTTTTAAACGCTATCTTTGAAATATTAGGCTTTTTAAAAATATTTTCCTTAATTGAAATATTTAGCTTCATTGAAGTATTTAGCTTCTTTCTAGTATTGCCCTCTGAAATATTTTGCAGACTACTATTCACAGCTTTTCACCAAAAAAAGTATATTATTTTTAAAGCTGGTTTGCCCCTGGTTTGCCATATCTAAAATATTTATAGAATAATTAAATATTCTAGAACTCAGAGAAGTAAGATTCTAAACATTTCCAGAATTCCAGAACATTAAAAGATTTCATTCTCTGAAGGTTCTTGCGCAAGGTTCTGGAACACTGAACAAATTATAGCAAATTTGGTACTATTATGTATGAAGTGTGTTCCTCACTTCTGGTTGCTATTTTCCAATCAACATCTTGTAGACAAACCGGGTGCATGTTTTTTTCTGCCTGGGTGGGTGGATCTGTTCCACTCTGTGATTACTACAGCATAATATTAATCAGTATTCATCACATGCAGTTTATAGCAGTACACATATAGAATAGGGAACCTTTAGTGGACTAATCATGCACAGACACACACTATAGATACTTCCCTTGAATACTTTATAGAGAATATTCATTCTGTTCCCACATCCGGCATTGTGGTTTTCATTAACACAAGACTGTTCTCACATACTTTCTTGGAATGCAATGCCAAACATATATTTGTGACACAGTAAATCAGTACATCATCTCATTGGTAATGCAAACATTTAAAATAACTGCACAATTTTTTGAGGATGGCTCCATTTACGTATGGTAATGGTATTTTGTGTTTTTTCAAATATGGAATATAAACATTAGTTTAAGTTTATTGCGTTTCAGTACTTGACAGCGGCCATCCATGAAAGCAGAAATTAGTCATTAGGATGTCCCCTGAACATCATGAGCTTGCCTCATGGAATTCCTTTCCCCCTGATGAAAGGAATTCCAGGAATGAGCAGACCAGAAAAGGAACGAGGCAAGCCAAGTTCAGCCGGCCCGCAAATAGATAGGATGAATGTTGTTGTCTCTGGCTGGTTTCAATCCCCTGTTTCTTTGTGGCAGACTTTGTCTTTAACCTTTACACTATATAAACAGCGGGAATGCAACTTTTACCTCAGCCATTACATATTTGCTGAAATAACGTGGACAACAGAACGCTTATTAACAAAACTAAAGTGTACTCTTGTACAAAGATTACTGTAGATGGCTAGCTAATAGCTATACAGTACCTATAATGAAAAGAATGACTCCATTCACTCCATGGCTGGTTCATTTCTTTAGAAAACAAAAAAAATATAAAAGAGTCACTAAACACAATTACCCTTTTAAATATATGAGATTCATGGTATTACAGAGTGGAAATATATTGTTGTGCGACGGCTGAAAAGTCCTGAGTGGATAAATATTTCTGAGAGACAAAAATTGGACTCTGTACTATAGATGGATAGCTAATAGCTATAGAGCCTGCCTAGAATGAAAACAATGACTCCAATCACTCCATGGCTGGTTAGCTTCATTAGAAAACAATAACAGTATAAAAGGGTCACGTAATACAATAATTCTATTAAATATATGAGATTCATGGTATTACAGAGTGGATATATTTTGTTGTGTGATGGCTGAAAAGTACTGACTGGATAAATATTTCTAAAAAACAAAAATTAGAATATCTGATCGAACGGGGGTCCAAACATTGTAGGTCAGGGATAATCCCACAAGACCACAGTCCTTACTGGTACTTATCTTGCCTCTGTATAGACTGCAAATGCCACTTTTATTCCAGCCATTACATTTTTGCTGAAATAATGTAGGCAACAGAATGTTTATTAACGGAACTAAAGTGTACTTTTGTACAAAGATTACTGTAGATGGTAGTCCATGCAATAACAGTTGAACAACTGCTATGTGAACTACGAGGAAATCAAAAGCATTGGCTGAATCTCAAATCGCATACTACATACTATGTACTACAAGTACGTACTTCGCGGATGATGGTGAAGTACGTACTGTTATGTATATAGTAAGCTAGTATGCAAGTATTGGGACCGATTGGGACATACTACCTCGTCAGAAAATTGCGTCACGATTTTAGGTCATTTTGTCACGAATTAACATCACGCCAAGTTGGAATATTTAGCTAGACGCCATTAATCATTGTGTTATACTGAATAAAGTTTCTTATTAAGTTTACTTTCACCACAAATAGCATCTATGAACTGTATGGCTTTTATTAGTCAGTATAGGCCTACTTGTATCTACTTATTACTTGGAATAGTCATAAGAATTGAGCAATTGCTAGCAAGACTGATGATCAACTTTACACTGCCAAAACTATTTCATTTCATGACACAACGTTCGTTTATCTTTCATTCGTGAATTACATTGATACAATAACTATCAATATAGGTGAAGATAATTGACTATTTCGTCAAGTAAAAAGAGAGAATCGTGGAAACCCCTACTCTGTCTATCCTGAACAGATCATAATACGGAATTTGTTATGCATGCAGAGAGGCTTGAACCAGTCACTTGCATAAAAGGCAGCGTCTCTAATCATTACGCTATTTAACAAGGGGCAGTCAATCACTCAGTCAGTCACTCAGTAAGAGACATTTGCTCATCTTGGCCGGCTCCGCTTACATGGTCCGGCAACAATGATAGAAGCAGGAATTTCCTTCAGGAACGATGCTGTTTTGAATTTCAAGGTTTTCCACACAATTCCTGGACGATCCAAGTTGCATTTATCTGTCTCCCGGAGTCTTTCTTTTCTCACCGTTTCTCTCTTCCAACCTTTCTCCTTTTCCCTCTCCACAGACCAGATCTTTTATGTTTTGGCACCTCCCTTTAATTCCATTTCTCTCTTTATCCAGGACTTCAAACTGACACATAGTTCATCTATTACTTGTCTTTTCTTCCTGCCATCCATATTAATTCATATCCATATGGCCTATTGGTTAAGTGGCATAATTAGCTACTTGCTATCTATATTTTGAAACAGTTTTGTTTTCCAACAAAGCAAAACATTTGTCTCCTCCTATCCTTCCCAGGAAAAAAGCAGGTTTAGGGTGGTGGGAAGATTAGCCTATGGCGAGTGTCTAAAGCGAGTATGACACTAGAAGATAGAAAGATAGATATAATTTGGGGGAAAATAATGTTTGAAACATTACCCTAAGGGGAGGTCTGCTAGTCGTTAGCATAAGGGAAGGTGTGCTAGTCATTTGTGCTAGTAGTACTGTGAAAATCTTATCCAAATGTCCCTTTACGCACAGAAAAAGTAGATGGAGTGAAGCGGGTGAGTAGACTAATGGTTCATAAAAGGGATGTTACCACCAGCCAGCTCTCTGCCAAGTCTTGGAGGGTTGGAGAGGCGGTATGCGGCTGGCTAATCACAGATGTCACACATGATTTACTGCAGGCTAAGTGGACCAAGCGCTCACTCTGCTATGAATCTGATATCATGGTCTGAGGTCTTTGTTTGAGGTTGTATCCACCTATTTTGAATAGCGATGCGTGGTTATGTTTCGGACATATTCTGGTTTTGTAGTTATAAGATCACTTTTACCAGTTCATTCTTGAATCCCACTATGACTGTCTATCTCTGCCAGTTGCATTAATTCATGGAATGTTATGGTGCTGGGCTACCTTGAGACATCTGACATCATATCTCATCACGCAGTGTCGGCTTAGACTATACACATGCACAGGAAGAGAGCGCATTCCCTGGACGAAAAACACAATAGCGCTCGCAGGCGTCAGTTCATCCATGAGGAGTTGCTAGAGCACAACAACATAAGGCAACTCTTTCTGACATCCAGGGGTTAAATTGGACCAGAGTTCACCTATGGTTGAAATGAGAGCTCGGTACCTTGGTGATGCCAGCAACACGTTTCAAAAAAGTTGGGACAGAGACTGGAAAAAAACTAAACCTGGTGGAATATCACACAACTAATTAGGTCAATTGGCAACAGGTCAGTAACATGATTGGGTATTAAAAGAGAGGATGTGTCTGTCAGAAGTGGATGGGGAGAGGTTCACCACTCTGTGAAAGACTGCGCAGTTAAATAGTGCAACAATTTAAGAATAACTTTTCTCAAAGTAAAAAGGCTTTGGGGATCTCATCATCTATGGTACATAATAACATTAAAAGAGACTCCGGAGCAATCTCTGTATGCAAGGGACAAGGCTGAAAACCAATATTGGCCTGAACAGACATGATTCTGTAGTGGACATCACTGCATGGGTTCAGGAACACTTCTAAAAAAACATTTTCTGTGAACACAGTACATTGCTGCATCCACAAATGCCAGTTAAATCTCTACCATGCAAAGAAGAAACCATATATAAACAAGATCCAGAAACCTCTGGGGCCGAGCTCATTTAAGGCGAAGCAATTGTAATAAGCAAGTCCTTCCCAGAAAAAAACGTCTGGATGGCAGCAAATGTTGCTCCATAACCTTTATATATTGTTCAGCATTTATGGTGCCTTCACAGATGTGCAAGTCACCCATGCCATGTGCACTAATGCACCCCCATACCATCACGGATGTTGGCTTTTGAATTGTGCACTGATATCAAGCGGGATGGTCCCTTTCCTTTTTAGCCCGGAGGATGCAGCATCCGTGATTCCCCAAAATAATTTAAAATTTTGATTTGTCAGAAAGGACAGTTTTCCATTTCACCTCAGTCCATTTTAAATGAGCTTGGGCCCAGAGAACGTGGCGGATGCAGCGACCAGGGCTGGCTCCAGGCATAAGTGACATAAGCGTTCACTTAGGGCCCCCGACTGCTAGGGGTCCTCCGACTGCTAGGGAGCCCCCGACCGATAGTGGATGGGGGCCCCAAATGAAATTATGCTTAGGGCCCCCAAAAGGCTACAGCCGGCACTTGGCAGTGACATTCTGTGTTCACAGACAAAGGTTTTCGGAAGTGTTCCTGAGCCCATGCAGTGATTTCCACTACAGAATCGTCTCTGTTTTTAATGCAGTGCCGTCTGAGGGCCCGAAGATCATGGCCCATACAGTATTGGTATTTGACCTTGTCCCTTGCGTACAGAAATTTCTCCGGATTCTCTGAAACTTTTAATGATAATATGTACCATAGATTATGAAATCCCCAAACGCTTTGCAATTTTACATTACGTTTCTACATTATTCTTAAATTGCTGCACTATTTACGCGTACAGACTGCCATCTTCTGAAAGACTCTTCCTCTCTGGGATGCTCTTTTTATACCCAGCCATGTTACTGACCTGTTGCCAATTAAACTAATTAGTTGTGATATGTTCCACCAGGTTCTTTTTTGTATTACACAACATTTCCACAATTTTTCTTTTGTTGCCCCTGTCCCAGCTTTTTGAAATGTGTTGCTGGCATCAAATTCAAAGTGGGCATATATTTTTCAAGGAACAATAACAATTTTCAGTTTCAACATTTGATATGTTGTCTTGGTACTTTTTTCTATTGAATATAGGGTTTAAAAATGTGCACATCTTTGCATTCTGTTTTTATTTCCATTTAACACAGCATCCCAACTTTTTCGGAAATGGGGTTGTAGACCGATGGATAACGATGCTTTGAGAGAGATGTGTTGTTGTGTAAAACCACCTAGATTGCCAAGCATAGAACATACTTTACAGTGTATCTGAGTAACCAACCTTCTTCAAGAGCCATGGCCTTTGGGAGCGATGGAATGTTGCATTACCATAAACTATAAAGTGTGGTTGTGCATGAAGTCCAAAATTTGAGGTTCAGTTAGGCCAGGGAAGACATAGAGATGCTATTTAGCGGTCCCAAGTACAATCCCCACCACCCATAAACAGGTAGTTTGTTGTTCGTCCGACCAGGAGTGTGTCAGCTTGGTTGTGATTGGTTGGTGTCCCTTTGGTTGATGCTTGGCAATGTGGGTGGATTGACTTCCTGTCTGTTGGGCCCTGTCCGGGGCCTCCCCTGGATAGGACCACAGTGTCACTGGACCACCCTGTCTCAGCCCCAAGGTTTTACGCTGCTACATTATTGTGCCAGGGTAATAGGGTCAGTTCTCCTTCTCCATTGTAAATCCTTGTAAATATAAGGAATGATCTCTCTAAATGTTCCTCCATTTAAACTTAGGAGAACATGAGGTCTTGTACCAGACTCGAAAGGCTCGTTGCTGTCCTGGTCCAAAGTCTTCCTGGTTGTGTTGCAGATCAAGCTGCCACTCTGCTGACCATCTCCCCTCTGGTTGTCCCTGTCCTTGTCCATTTGGTCATACTTCAGAGCTGGATTAGGTTTTACTGACTCTGGACACAGCCCACATGCATTTATTAATTATTACAAATTGTACTCTTAAAATGTTCACCCGGCACAGCCAGAAGAGGACTGGTCACCCCTCCGAGCCTGGTTCCTCTCTAGGTTTCTTCCTAAATTGTGGCCCCTTTTAGGGAGTTTTTTCTAGCCATTGTGCTTTTTCTAGCCATTGTGCAACAACACTGTTGTTTCTTGCTCCTTGCGGTTTCAGGCTGGGTGTTTTATAAAAGCACTGTGACAACTGCTGATGTAAATAGGGCTTTATAAATACATTTGATTGATTGTTCTACAGAATCCCTAAATACAAATGTGACTTGAGATTTGATGAATAACCCTTAACACTGACGTATGTCCTAAATAATTTAAAAAATAATGAACAGAGTATGGCTTTGAGCAGAGAAATACACTCAAAAAATATATTTATAGTCTCCTATTATTTTTTATTGTGCCCAGGTCACAGGGCACTGGTGCTGTTAGGCTTGGGGCAATAGCCTCTTCTGCTTTGTGGTAAGTCTACCACTAATAGAAAGACACAGGATCTACATTTTAGTAATTTAGTGGACATTCTTATCCAAATCCACAAACTGGAGTAATTAGAAATAACTGTTTGCTCAAGGACTGAGCTACAGTTTTCACCATGCCAGCTTAGGATTTAAGACAGCAACCCTCCTGTAGCTGGTCTGATGCTCTGAACATTAAGGTATTGACAGCCCATGCTCTGTTATGTGAAGAACTCAACCTGAATGCAGAAGATTGCCCGCATTTAGTGGTGAAACTGGCCTTTATCTATAGATGATTCTCACATGTTTTTTATACTGTTACAAATGTTCTTTCTAGCTACAAATGACTCCAAACACGACTGAGACACATTGCTCCAAGTAAGTGTGACTAGAGCTACGAAATATTGAAACACTGAAACTTAACTAATAAAACCTAAATACTGTGTTGTCGTTTCACTTTAGATGGCAGTTTGATCACCCTGACTGAGCACACGATACACAAGTCGGGACAGGATGGGGGATTTTGTCACGCTCCGTTAACTCCACATCTGCAAAAAATCACAGACCACAGTGTCCCAGAAATACCTACTGGGAATGCCAGTGGTAGGGAGAACAATCTAAGACTGATACACCTCAAAATAAATTCAACCCCTGCATGCTGCAATACATATCATTAAACTCAACAAAACGCATATGCTACCCACAAACAGCTCCTATGATGCAAATGTAACACTCCAACAACATTTAGATCTCATTAAATCTGTTTTGTTTCAAGGCGCAATATCATTTGTCCCAAACTAAAACTCATTGCTGTAAGCAAGATTGGACATTGGCTTTCATTATCACCTCTGTGAGAGTTTTGTATTAGAATCAGATCCGGAACACGGAAGTCCTGCGAAAACAGCCTTCCTCAGTCCAGGGGGACAGTTAATGAGGCATGGAGTGCAGTGTAATAAATCTAGATGCATCGACCCAGGGACAGTACTATTGAGAGCATCTCCAACACTGAGTCACACTATAGCTGGCTAGCTATGCTCATTATTCACAGAACTACACACACACATGCATATTCACACACAAACACAGGCATTCCCTCGGTTCTGCAGTGATCCCAAAATGGATAGTTAAACTGGTTAGCCCAGTTACTGTAGCTCACACGGTGCAGCAGCACATGTTCGTATCAGTCCCCTCCACCACAACATATTGCACTTCTGTCACTTGCTCAAGTCATTGCCACGGTCACTAACTTTCTATACACGCCACAGCCATATTGATGCCCAGAAATTGAACAGGGCTAATAAATCTAATAAACAGGGGGTGATTACGGTATTGTCTAAATTAAACTATAGGGGCTTGGAAATTTAGCTACATTGTTACAGTAGACTAGCATTAGTAGGAAACAGCATTACAATCATCATATTTGTTATTAAATGTAATTTGACATATTGCAATGTTGTCATTAGCTAGCAAAGTCTGGTCAAGAATAGCTAGCGATGCTAGTGTTATCTAACTAAAAATCAGTCGTCCCCTCAATATTAACTAGCTAGTTAACATTATACTGCATATAAAATGAATTTGGTGACAAAGGGTGTAGCTACTAATTATTTGCCTTCTTTAGAGCTTGTATCAGGTTTTTAAGCCTTAGTAATGCATGCCATTATTAAGTCCCTTTGAGGATGCACTGAGTAGAATGCTCAGTTGGTCATCAGCCCCAAAACAAATGCTGTGAAATCTATGAATAAACACAATTCCTCAATGACCACATTGAAGCCATGGTGACAAGGAATGACTGACAGGTGGTCGAATGTAATGTACCGTAATGAACTGTGCTGTTTGTATCATATTTCATCACAGGGCCTATCTTCTTACAGCTCTAATTTAAGCGTACAGGGAGAACATAATAATTTAAGTAGAATCACAATATCTCACTTAGCTATAAAATTCTATAATGCATTGTAGATACAGTGCTTTGTTTTTTTTGCCAGACTGTGTCTCTGGCGGAGTCTCTTACTGAGTGATTGACTGACTGACTGACTACCCCTTGTAAAATAGCGTAATGGTTAGAGACACAGACTTCTATGCAAGCAAAAGGACCTGTGTTCAAGCCTTGTCACAGTCAAAAAATGTATGCATTAGGATTTGCTCAGGATAGTCAAACACTATGCTGGCTACAACCTTCAGTAGCTACGTTATAGTAAGCCTAAAATAAAACTGTTTACGGTTATATTGCGACTATTTCTGGTGAATTTTCAAAGTACGCATCTGTGCATGCTTTTTGGGGTAATATAGGATAGATCACAACCCCTTGGGCAGTAAAAGAGGAGGGGTTTCCACGATTCTCTCGTCTTTTCACTTGACGAAAAAGTCAGTTATCGTCACCCACATCTCCGGAAAAAATTAAGAGACCACTGCACCTTTTTCTTTCCTTTCCAAAAAAGTCAAAAAGGAAGGTTTTGAGTGAGGAAGAGAAAGGTTTAAATGAAGAGACCACTGCAAATTGAACGCTTCTGTACCTCAATCAAAACTTTCCTTTTTAATTTTTTTGGAAAGGAAAGAAAAAGGTGCAGCGGTCTCTTAATTTTTTCTGGAGCTGTATATTGTTAGTTATTGTATCAATGTTGTTCACGAATGAAAGAAAAATGAGTAGTGTTTTTCATTTCATGCCATGAAATGGAATAGCTTTGGCAGTGTAAAGTTCATCTTCAGTCTGGCTAGCAATTGCTCAATTCTTATGACTATTCCAAGTAGTAAGTTAGTAGATACAAGTTTGCCTATTAGTGGCTAATAAGCTGTTAACAGCCAGTGGCAAAGGCCATACAGTTCATAGATGCTATTTGTGGTGAAAGTTAACTTAATAAGAAAAGTTAGTCAGTTTAACACAATGCTTAATGGTGTCTAGCGCAATATTCAAACTTGGCATGATGTTAAAGCATGACAAAATGATCTAATGTCGAGATGCTATACTGACACTTAGCAAACGTCTAGCTTCATGGTGTAGTGGTTAAAGACACAGCCTCTCATGTGGGAGACCCAGTTTTGAATCCAGTAAGGGTAACATTTATCCCTTCTAATCGTGGGCTGGCCAAACTAGGCTTGCCTGGTTCCTTTTCTTGTTTCTATTTCTTTGTTACATGTACTTGCATTGTAAGGTTCTGTTTTCCTGTTTCTTGTGTTTTCGTTTTCAGTTCTATATTTTACAAGTCCAAACTTGTGTTCTGTTTTGTTTTGTTTTTGAATGTAGCTCTGACTTTCATTTTCGTTCATTGATTTAACCTGTGTTAGTCAGTCACCTGGTCTCATCAGCTCCTTACTTAGTTCAGTTCATTCTGTTTGTTCCTTTGTGAGGCATTGTTCGTTTGGACTTTACTAAGCCCTTTTCCTAGCTTGTTTGTGAGATCCAGTTATATCCTTCACCCTAATCTAGTCCCTTTTGTTTTTCTGCCTTCGGTCCTAGAATTTGATCTTTTGCCTACCCTTAGCTACGATTTTACCTTATCCTTGTTGATTGTTCACCTGCCTGTTTGCCTACCTGTGCATGACCATTGCCTGCTTGTGACCACAAGCCTTCTGTTTGGCGCAATTAACACCTGCCGCGCTCTACACATAAATCCACACCTTTGTCTCCCTGAGTAGTCATTACATGCATTTAACTGAATTTGATATAAATTGTGTGTCAGAAGCATAGCTGCTTGCATGTTCAATGGCTAATACGGATCTCAATAAACTAAACTTTTATTTTCTTACCTCGTCCGAAGCACGGAATGCTGGATATTCCCTTACACTTCCTCAGGCTGCTCTCCAGAGAGAAGGAGCAGGACAGAGGATGCTCACACTTCTTTCCTGTCCAGCCCTCCTTGCACTCACACCTTCCACAGTTACACTGGCCGTGTCCTATGGGAGATTGGAGCAGAAGAGAGTGTAACCAAGATGAAGGATCGAGGAGACCAAAGGGAAATTAGAGGAAAAATTAAGTGAGAAAATGGTAAATTTGGGGTCCAGAAAAGGGAATGAAAGTGGGAAGAAAAAGAGACAGAAAGGAGCGAGTGTTGGGGGGGTAGTGTTAAAGGATAGAGGTTTACTGTGTAACACAGTAACTCCATACACCTAAAAAGCTGTTTGGATGCAAATGTATAAATCAATCAAATTAAACCTATGATAGGAGTATACATCACCAAAAGCAGACACGGTAATAGCATCCATTACAGTTGCCTATTACAAAAAACTATATTTGGAAGCAGAAAGAGCGTAACTATTTATACAGTATCTCACAAAAGTGAGTACACCCCTCACATTTTTGTAAATATTTGATTATATCTTTTCATGTGACAACACTGAAGAAATGACACTTTGCTACAATGTAAAGTAGTGAGTGTACAGCTTGTATAACAGTGTAAATTTGCTGTCCCCTCAAATAACACAACACACAGCCATTAATGTCTAAACCGCTGGT
>JACXGI010003792.1:47801-59515 GCA_016801175.1 Esox masquinongy
ATTGGGCCCAAAGTGTCAATATTTTGTGTGGCCACCATTATTTTCCAGCACTGCCTTAACCCTCTTGGGCATGGAGTTCACCAGAGCTTCACAGGTTGCCACTGGAGTCCTCTTCCACTCCTCCATGATGACATCACAGAGCTGGTGGATGTTAGAGACCTTGCGCTCCTCCACCTTCTGTTTGAGGATGCCCCACAGATGCTCAATAGGGTTTAGGTCTGGAGACATGCTTGGCCAGTCCATCACTTTTACCCTCAGCTTCTTTACCAAGGCAGTGGTCGTCTTGGAGGTGTGTTTGGGGTCGTTATCATGTTGGAATACTGCCCTGCGGCCCAGTCTCTGAAGGGATGGGATCATGCTCTGCTTCAGTATGTCACAGTACATGTTGGCATTCATGGTTCCCTCAATGAACTGCAGCTCCCCAGTGCCGGCAGCACTAATGCAGCCCCAGACCATAACACTCCCACCACCATGCTTGACTGTAGGCAAGACACACTTGTCTTTGTACTCCTCACCAGGTTGCCGCCACACACACTTGACACCATCTGAACCAAATAAGTTTATCTTGGTCTCATCAGACCACAGGACACGGTTCCAGTAATCCATGTCCTTAGTCTGCTTGTCTTCAGCAAGCTGTTTGCGGGCTTTCTTGTGCTTCCTTCTGGGACGACAGCCATGCAGACCAATTTGATGCAGTGTGCGGCGTATGGTCTGAGCACTGACAGGCTGACCCCCCACCCCTTCAACCTCTGCAGCAATGCTGGCAGCACTCATAAGTTTATTTCCCAAAGACAACCTCTGGATATGACGCTGAGCACGTGCACTCAACTTCTTTGGTCGACCATGGCGAGGCCTGTTCTGAGTGGAACCTGTCCTGTTAAACCGTTGTATGGTCTTGGCCACCGTGCTGCAGCTCAGTTTCAGGGTCTGGGCAATCTTCTTATAGCGTAGGCCATCTTTGTGTAGAGCAACATTTCTTTTTTTCAGATCCTCAGAGAGTTCTTTGCCATGAGGTGCCATGTTGAACTTCCAGCGACCAGTATGAGGGAGTGTGAGAGCAATAACACCAAATTTAACACACCTGCTCCCCATTCACACCTGAGACCTTGTAACACTAACGAGTCACATGACACTGGGGAGGGAAAATGGCTAATTGGGCCCAATTTGGACATTTTCACTTAGGGGTGCACTCAATTTTGTTGGCAGCGGTTTAGACATTAATGGCTTGTGTGTTGAGTTATTTTGAGGGGACAGCAAATTTACACTGTTATACAAGCTGTACACTCACTACTTTACATTGTAGTAAAGTGTCATTTCCTCAGTGTTGTCACATGAAAATATGTAATCAAATATTTGCAAAAATGTGAGGGGTGTACCCACTTTTGTGAGATATTGTATATGTTTCAATGTGATAGCTATTAGAACCAGATGGAAGTGTTTCTGACATTGGACCTGTGTGATCTCAGTTACCCTGAAGAAAAGAAATGGGTGGAGTGTTTTTCTTGTTTTAAACTCTATTCCTCCCAACACTCTCTTTTTGATGTTCAATCAGCTGGACTTTGATCAAGAACCGTATGTATACTGTGGAGCTCAGTTGATTGAGCAAGATGCCAGCAAGAACAGGATTTTGTTTTTAATTTGCACTAGGGATATGTCTACTACAAAAGAATATGACAATGTATGCACTCACTTTTCTCAAGTTTCTCTGGATAAGCCGGATAATCAGTTTATGAAGTCCAAGATTCTGTATTTTAATGGTTTACTTTGTCTCTATGTTAATAAAAGTAAGATTTGGTTGTTCATCACCTTTGCGACTGCCTTAAAATCTAGATATTACTATATTCCATTGTTTGTAAATCTGATCTCCTGTGTTTAATTGATGCATTACACAAATTGCACAAACCCTCCAAAAACAGAGAAAAATGTCAAATCATAAATTTCTCTTATAATTGCCCTTATATGTGAACACCTTTATTGTATTAACATACAGGTGACATACATACAGCATTATACTGAAGTACACAAGACGGAAATAAAACAAAGCCCGATGCCATCCTGTCTCACCAGAACAGAAGTCATCTGAGTATCTGTCGTAAGTTGAGTGACAACTCCTCTCGTCACACTCGCAGGTGTCTCCGTGTATGTCACCCCAGTCACCGGATGGATCCACGTCATGACACGTGCACTCCCCGCAGACGCAGGTCCCTGTAAATAGAGAAACACACACAGGAAACAATGCACAAACACACACACACACACACACACAAATTTATTTGAGTTTACATATTTTGGAATTTTGTATTCATATAATATCGATTCAGACATTTCAAGACAGGGATATCAGACCACCTAGGGAACCAGGTGACACCTCCTTATACACCCAGCAAGACTGGCCATGATTGCTGATACGAAACAGTAACTCACTACAGTAGGTGCTTCCCCTTAAACTTATGTATACATACAGTCTGAAGGCTGCAAACTTGTTTTTGCACTGTTATTTGTTGTTCATATGTCTATAAATTGAATGGCAACGAACGTTCATATTGCCATATTGGAGATCTCTAAACTTTTGTACAAACACTGGTTATTGCAAACCAATTGCTAGGATAATCAATGGGAAATAATGCCTTCATACTTTTTACAGAGGTGATGAAGTTCATAAATTGCCCTGGCTAGGCTTATTAGACTTGATGCACAGTGATTTCTCTGAAAAGTATACAAAAATTCTAGGTTACAGCCAGCAGAGTGCTTTTTTTAATGTGGTTTACAACACATTTCAACCAATCACAATGCTTAATTTGACCAAGGGGGTGTAGTATATTTCAAATATACCACAGCTGAGAGCTGTTCTTAAGCAAGAGGCCAGGAAACATCACTTAACCAGGGTATACTGGCAATATACCACAAATGCCTGAGATTCTTTATTACTATTATATTGTAAACCAGTTACTTACGCAATTAGAACAGTACTTTTCAGTTTTGATATGTCATATATGTTCACAGTACCATTGATTCAAACCCTGGTTCATCATTTCAATTCATAATAATGTTTTCATTACTTTATTTTACTGTCAGCTATCTGTTGCTGAATGGTTGTGTGAAACATTGGTTATTCTTGGAAACACATTTTAAAATAGATCATCTCTTCAATTCTGAGAGTTGTATTTGACAATGGTAAGTGTCTCTAATAAACCTCAGACCTTTTTAAGGCACCTCCAGAAAATAAAGATATGTCTTAATAAAACTGCTTGTAACATGCTGTTTGTGAAGTAAAAATTACCCACTTGGCTTTGCTAGGAGAATTTCACTTTTTTCCAAGATATTATTAGAGGGCTCCTAGTGTGTGTTCTAAGAGAAAGTGTAATTCAGCGAAAAACTGTCCTTGACTATGTTCTAACCATTTGAGCTACACAAATGCTAACAGTTGGCCAGCCCAATAGGTAACAAGTCAAGCTAGCTATGGGATGAGTTTACCATACGTTCTTAACCCTGTTACAGATACTGTACATAGGTCATTGAGGTATAGCTTATTTCACCGGATTCAAAAGCATTTGGCACTAGTGTCTAGTTTTCCATTGGCTTTCCTTATGAAGCCCAAGACATCTGCCATGCCTCTAGTCAGTGGGACCATTGTGGTCAATGATTCCGCTCTGACAAATTCCCTAGCTGTAGCTGTATCACTCATTAGCATGTTCAGCAGGTGGGTCATGCTGGAAGCAATGTAAATTCACTTGACAGTCGTGACTCCCAACCCCCCCCTGTATTCGGCTAAGGATGATAATGCTATGTGCGCAGTGCTTCTTTGAGCATATCCACCTTCTTTTACAAACCTCTAGCTTCATGACCACATTCCTCCGGCTGTGCAAGACTGAAGGATGTTTTGTAACAAGAGTACACTGATTGGTTTATTCATTAGCGTAAATGCTTGGAGGCTTATCAATGTTAGAGTAGTAGCCTAATGATTTAAGTATAGGGTGACTAAAGATGGCTGGTTCAAATCCATGATCTGAAAATGTAAGAACATTGGTGCCACTTTAGCGCTTTGCACAGCATAAAACTATGGCCTTATGCTTAATAAAGACATTCCAGTATGTAGCCAGATAACATGCTCATTCACGCGATCTGTCTATTTATGCTTTTGTTTGAGGTGATGAATGCCTGTATATACAACACGCGGGCAAGAAGGCATTTTCTGAACACCTTTAAGACAGAGAGATGTCTCTCCATTAAGATGGATTTATTCTGGGTGGGATATTGTCTTTCTTGGTTATTCTGTGGGTAAGGGGACCTCTCAATGAGTCATGTAGCTTTACTATAAATCCAGCAGGCTTGAATGAGGGCATGGGAGGACAGCGGCCTTGTGGCTTTAAAAGTATCATAACTGATTGTCATTGTCCGATTCAGTTGCCTTGTTCTTTGGGATGCAAGATGAAACAATATCTACTTCCCTGAGGGGAAAATGTGTCTATGTCTCTAGGAAATAGCCTATTTTTTTGGCATTTCCATTGTTTCACACCAAAGCAGTCATGATCAGCACTAAATTTAAAGGTGTCAATATAATATTTGTGTACAACAATACTGGTATTAGGAGGTGGCAGGGGTATGCACTATTGTGTAGAATAATGTCAGTGGCTTTAGTTTTGTTCTGCAATGTCGCCATACGTAGGCCAATTTGCTCATGCGTTTCTTTCTCTGTCTTAGGCACTAAGTACCACTACAACTGAGTGAGGGTTGAACGGCATCTTCAATATAGAGTAGCTGAACCTCGAGCCAGGAAGGTTACATCTACCTCTGCTGGGCAATTCCTGCATGTAACTTTATGAGGATCTGTGCAACAGATTTCAGAAGACTAGTTCTGAAGGATGTCCAATCTCAGTGGTTTGCAGAAAAGGCGTTGCTCTTGTACAAAGTTTAGTGTCCAAGGTTTCTCAGAAAGCTTCTGGTGAGTCTGGAATTCATTTCCATTCATGTTGTGATGGCTGACGCCAATGCTCTGAGGAATCTGGCCAAGCGCCTCCGCCCGCCAAGTGAACTGGGGCTGGCTTACGAATACATCATTGTTCTTAAACTCAGCCGCTGCATTGAGCTTGTTTGAAAGCCGACAAGGCTGTTTTGAACCCATTCCCAGAAAATACCCAATCTAATCCATTTCTAACAAAATACATGTTTATTCACCATCAAGATCAAACATAAGAGAACAACAGAAACTTAAGAGAGACTAGTCTGAGAGACTACATACACATCATTTGACTGTAGGCAGGGAGAACTTTTCTTGCTTGAATGCACAAGTGCTCACACAAACTTAGCCTCTCAAGTTTAAGGATTACGCCGTTTGCCGAGACAGTTTCAGTTAGCTGCACACTAAGGACAATCAAAGTCTGTCTGAGGCAAGGCAGACTGATTCCCCCCGAGTCTCAAATTATTGGCAGAGACCCCAGAGTGAAGACTGTTGACAAGAAAGAAATGCTATAGAAAGTCTATAAGATGATAAGAAGGACGTGGGCTATCGCTGGAGCTGCAAAAGAGCCTGGACAACAGTAGCAGGGGCAAGGCAATTGGCAGTTGCAGGGGAAATGGCAGGAGCGTAGGCATCAGCGGCTGGATGGCAGTAGCTCCAGTCAGGATAGCAACAGACTCAGCAATGCCGAGTGTATGACAGGATTTTAGGCATCGCAATGTCTGACTAGGAGCAATTGCAGAAGCTTTGCTTGGGACAGCGCTTTGACACAGTAGATTGGGGCACAGCAGTAGCCAATGTCAAGAATCAGAATCTGCGGACTAGGGTGGTCCAGTGGTCTAAGCCTCTTCCTCCGTACCAATGCAGACATGTACCACTGCAGCATTGGTCTGAATGCAGCCCACTGCTCTTTTGACAAAAAAACTCATCTCACTGTCTCTATCCTTTAGGTCACAAAGACACCTGAAAATAAATCAACCAGAATTATCAACAAGCAGGTGTGACCCTAGGTGAAGAGAGGAGAATAAGATGATAAGATAAGTTAACCACTGTCAGATGTGAAGGCAAACTTTTAGTTGAACTACCAATATACAGCTAGGGAGATGGGTCAAGGTGGGGGGGAAAGCACCTCTGTATTTCTACTCCTCTTCTTGTTTCTTCGCTTTAATCTCTTACCAATAATCTCCTTTAATAATCTCCTCTAATCCTCTTCCCCTTGTCTGTAATGCAACCCTTCCACATTCTCTCGCTCCTCACTCTCTTTTTGTCTGTCTCTCACTTTCCTTTAATGAGTTCAAGCAATGGAGCCGGCTGAGCAGCAGCCATTGGAAATCCCATTTTCATTTATCGGGCGCGACAGCAAAGGATGGGAAAGACAAGGACAGAGGGAGCCCTGGGTGATCCAGGCCAGCTGGCAGTGCTCTTGGTTGGGGCAGACACAGGGCAGACTTGGCCACTAGCCCTGGATCCCCAGCCCTCCGCTGAGAACCCCCAGATCTCAAGTGACCCTGGCTATTTCATGTCTGCCACTAACACAGCAACTATACTTGGACATGAATGAGGGTGTGTATAAGCAGTCTGAGCTGCAGCCTCTGTTACACAAAACAATGCAGCATTGGTTTGAATTAGCCGTCTGCAATTTAAGCATACTCTCCGTCTTTCTGTCTTGTTCTCCTTTGTTAAAAAAAAAATTAAAACAAAAAAATATAAACCATGAATAAATAACACATGTCCTAATGCTGGCATATGGACCTAGACTACCGTTCAATAGTTTGGGGTCACTTAGAAATGTCTTATCTTTTGAAAGAAAAGCACAGTTTCTGTCCATTACAACAACATCAAATTGATCAGAAATACAGTGTAGACATTGTTAATTTTCTTAATGACTATTGTATCCAGAAATGGCTGATGTTCAATGGAATATCTAAACAGGTGTACAAAGGCCCATTATCAGCAACCATCACTCCTGAGTTCCAGTGGCATGTTGTGTTTGCTAATCCAAATTTATCATTTTAAAAGGCTAATTGATAAGTAGAAAACCCTTTTGCAATTATTTTAGCACAGCTTAAAACTGTTGTGCTGATTAAAGAAGCAGTAAAACTGGCCTTTTTTAGACAAGTTGAGTATCTGGACCATCAGCAATTGTGGGTTCGATTACAGGCTCAAAATGGCCAGAAACAAAGAACTTTCTTCTGAATCCATTCTGGTTCTGAGAAATGATGGCTATTCCATGTGAGAAACTTCCAAGAAACTGCCAAGAAACTGAAGAGCTCGTATGATGCTGTGTACTACTCCCTTCACAGAACAGCGCAAACTGGCTTTAACCAGAAATGAAAGTGTAGGAGGCCCCGATGCACAACTGAGCAAGAAGACAAATACATTAGAGTGTCTAGTTTGAGAAACAGACGCCTCACAGGTCCTCAACTGGCAGCTTCATTTAATGGTACCCGCAAAACACCAGTCGTAACGTCAACAGTGAAGTGACGACTGCTGACCTTCTATGCAGAGTTGCAAAGAAAAAAACATATCTCAGACCGGCCAATAAAAGGTGTTCGGACCACAAAGAAGAACATTTGTGAGATGCAGACCAAGTGAAAAAAAGAGCTATTTAGGGAAGAGGCAGTCTGCTGGTATTCTGTCTATAATGGAGTGGCTAGCACAATCATCAAATCTCAACCCTATTGAGCTGTTGCGGGAGCAGCTTGACCGTATGGTACGTAAGAAGTGTCTAACAGCTTGTGGGAGGTGCTTCGGGAAGCATGGGGTGAAATCCCATTAGGTAACCTCAACAAATTGACAACTAGAATGCCGAAGGTCTGCAAGGCTGTAATTGGAGGTTTCTTTGACAAAAGCGAAGTTTGAAGGACACAAATATTACTTCTAACCTTGTCAAATTACTATATTTTCTATTCATTGTGCTATATTTCCTATTCAAACTAAGTTCATGTATGTTTTCATGGGAAAAGTGACCCCAAACGTTTGAATGGTAGTGTATATATCTCTCGATGTTGTTGAATTATTTTTCTTGAAGGATGATAGGCTTATAAACAACATATTTCGTCTGAAGAGATTTGCTATTATACCCCTTTGATATTCTTATTGTTTTTGAGGATTGCTTCCAAAGAATACCATCCTTATGTTATTATTAGCAAGAGAAATTCCAATATTTAGCAATACTATTCATTTTTTGCTACAAACCATTCACGTTCGATGCTCAAGAACAAGTGATTTTCCACATTCAGCCATTGTCTTTTAAATACATTATATCAGGGGTAATATATTTTTACCCCTGATATGAATACACACAGGAAAAGGTTTTCCTGAAGGGTTCTGCAACTGTCTCCCTTTTTGTTTTACAGGTAAAACCCTTATAGTTCCAAGTAGAAGCTTATAGTTTCAGGTTGAGTAGAGCTTTACATAGGGAAGCCAAATAGGGTTCTTTCTGGAGGTAAAAAGGGTTTCTGCATGAGGGACGCAATCGAATCTCCTCACAGTCAAAAGAAAGTATGCATTTAGATTTGTTCCAGATAGACAAAAACTTAGCTGGCTGTAACCTTCAGTATTTACATTATAGTAAGCCTAAAATAAAACTGTTTACGGTTATATTGCGACTGTTTCTGGTAGATTTTCGAAGTACGCATCCGTGCATGCTTTTTGGGTCAGGAAGGATAGACAAACATATAGCTGGCTACATACAATATTCAGTAGCTACGTTATAGCAAGCCTAAACTAAAACTGTTTATGGTTATATTGCAACTGTTTCTGGTGGATTTCTGTTTTTTCTGTTTCTGGTGTGCATGCTTTTGGGGGTAATAATATAGGCATTATCAAAACCCCTTGTGCAGTAAAAGAGTTGGGGTTTCCACGATTCTCTCGTCTTTTTACTTGACGAGAAAGTCAGTTATCGTCACCTATAGTTATTGTATCAATGTAATTCACAAATGTTTTTTTGCCATGAAATGAAATAGCTTTGGCAGGGAAAAGTTCATCTTCAGTCTCGCTAGCAATTGCTCAATTCTTATGACTAGTCCTAGGACATTAGGAGATACTAGTAAGCCTATTACTGGCTAATAAGCTGTTAAAACGGCCAGTGGCAAAAGCCATAGTTCATAGATGCTATTTGTGGTGGAGGTAAACTTAATAAGAAACGTTAGTCAGTTTAACACCATGCTGAATGGTGTCTAGCGACTTCTAAAATGTGTAGCGCCTTGGTGTAATAGTTAAAGACAGTGCCGGTCACGTGGGAGACTTGTGTTCGAATCCTGTGAGGACGGTGATATTTATTAATTTTAATTGCGGGCTGCAATAAAACTGTTTACGGTCATAGTGCGACTATTTCTTGTGGATATTCGAAGTACGCATCTGGGCATGCTTTTTGGGTCAGGATAGACAAAAACTTAGCTGTCTACAACATTCAGTAGCTACGTTATAGTAAGCCTCAACTAAAACTGTTTATGGTTATACAGTATTGCGACTATTTCTGGTGGATTCCACGATTCTCTCGTCTTTTCACTTGACGAAAAAGTCAGTTATCGTCACCTATATTGATACTGTATCAATGTCATTCACGAATGGCTAATTAGCTGTTAAAACGGCCAGTGGCAAAAGAGGATTTGTTCAGGATAGACAAAAACTTTGCTGGCTAAAACCTTCAGTAGCTATGTTATAAGCCTAAAATGAAACTGTTTACTGTTATATTGCGACTATGCCATTCACAAATGGCTAATAAGCTGTTAAAACGGCCAGTGGCAAAAGTCATACAGTTCATACAGTAGATGCTATTTGTGGTGGAGGAAAACTTAATAAGAAATGTTACTTAGTTTAACACAATGGTTAATGGTGTCTAAAGAAATATTCAAACTTGACGTGACATTAATGCGTGACAAATTTATATAATGTCAAGAGGCTATACCGACACTTGACAGATGTATAGTTTGGTGGCATAGTGGTTAAAGACACAGCTGTTCACTTGGGCGATCTGGGTTTGATTCTCGGGAGGCCAACAACGATCAATGCTTTTTATTGCGGGCCGGCTGAACTAGGCTTGCCTGGTTTCTTGTTTACAAAGTCTCTTGCACATATTTCCATACAGGATGCAGCAATCAAGCAATTAACCTCTTTGAGCACTGATCATGACTGCGTCATCTTGAAGCTGAAATACGTAACTTTCAAGAACAGGAATTATTTTCCCATCATTTTCCCAGAACTCTCGGCAGTTGCTGGTGTGATTCCAGTTAACTCTTAAAGCCTGACTTCATTCGACCAGGTGAGTTGACATGCCATTCTTTAATTATGTACTAAAATGTTGCAGTTCAATCCATTCTGTTCCATTTCCAAAAAAGTTGGGATACTGCGTAAAATGCAAATAAAAACAGAATGCAATGATGTGCAAATCATTTATCCCTATATTTAATTGAAAATAGTACAAAAACAACATATCAAATGTTGAAACTGAGAAATGTTATTGTTTTTGGAAAAATACATGCCCACTTTGAATTTTATGCTCGCAATACATTTCAAAAAAGTTGGGACAGGGGCATGTTTACCACTGTGTTGCATCACCTCTTCTTCCAACAATACTCTGTAAGCGTTGGGGAACTGAGGAGACCAATAGCTGTAATTTTGAAAGTGAAATGTTTTTCCATTCTTGCTTGATATAGGATTGCAGCTGCTCAACAGTTTGGGGTCTCCTTTGTTGTATTTTTCATTTCATAATGTGCAAAATGTTTTCAATAGGGGACTATAGGGAAATTTATTGAGTTGATATATTGATTAATTATACCACTGCATACAGTAGGAGAGTGTAAAATCACTAGTTGAGTACTGGGTTGATAGTAAAGTACTGAGTCCATGTGTTTAGACAGCAGGAAAATGCAAGATGTGCTAATACAGAGCTAAACTAATCAAAGGAACAAGCCTAGGCTGATTGAGACAACTATTTATTTTCAAAGGTCAGCTATTTTGTAAGATGTGGTCACACCTTCTTGCCTTTACAAAAGGAGGTCTTTCTGAGCTGCGCCTCAGAGAAATTTCACTGGTAACCTGGTTGCTGTTTTCTCTCTCCTTGGAAGTTTATTAAAACTATTATTGTGTTAAATAGTATTTTGATCTCTGTCTTACCAGTCAAGTTCTGACTTTAGATTTCTATCACATAGTCCAGAAGAGTTCACTGTAAATACTCCACTCTACAAAAAGACAATCCATATTCACATCAGAAATAAATGTAGATATCAAATTGATAAAAGGATAATGTCGATGAAGGATTTTAAAAGAAACCTCTTTTACCTTATTTGTGATCACGTACTTATGTGTGTTCGTCCAGGCACGTTGCCAATTTATATTGTTATACATGGAAGCCCATTTATAGATAGTAGCTGGGAAATATTTCCTGTTTAATATTTTTCTGATCAAAGCTCTTATCTAAAATATCTAATCCATTAATTTCGATATTATTAAAATGCATGTTTATGCTCCTGATTAAAATTTGAGCTCTCTCTTAATAATGTTGTAATTCCATCTGGTATAGCTTTAATTAAGTTATCAAATTGGTGGTCGATGTCTGTCAGGGGCACGGGTGAGGATCCAATCGCGGACTGGGAGCGAGTGGGAAAAGGGCAGGTAGTGTGGACGGGGACGGGAGGTAAGGCGTTTAACGTAACGGCGGCGAAGGGGCAGACGAGCGATAGGCAGAGTGGTCAGGGACGGGCAGAGAGTCGGTACACGGGCTGGCGGCAACAGTACAGTCAGGGAGCAGGCA
>JACXGI010003793.1:0-59257 GCA_016801175.1 Esox masquinongy
CCACCTCCCCACCATCCACCTCCACCCCATCCACCTCCCCACTATACACCTCCCTACTATCCACCTCCCCACCATCCACCTCCACCCCATCCACCTCCTCACTATACACCTCCCTACTATCCACCTCCCCACTATCCACCTCCCTATTATAACTCAGTGACTCGCTCCAGCAGGTTCATGGTCTACAACATTACCAGAGTAGGACCTCCCCTCACACAGGAACAGGCTCAGGCAATCCAAAAACTTGCCATCTGACGTCCGGACCACTGCACTGCACTGTTGGTACGGCTCCCTGCTTGTGCCTCCAAAACCCTGCAACTTGTTTAGAAGTCTGTGGCCTGCTTGATATCCAACCTTCCCCAATCTTCCCTCGTCACCCGTCTCCTCTGCTCAATCCAATGGCTTCCAGCTGAAGCTTTCATCTTCTACAAAACCATAGTGCTTACTAGTACTGAGCTGTGTGGTTGTTCCACTTAGCTATCTTTAAATGAATGCACTAACTGTAAGCTGCTGTTGATAATGTCATCTGTTAAATGACTAATATGTAAACGCGAAGGAAAGAGCAACTTGCAGGAGGACTATGTAGGACTTGAATGCAGCTGTCATATCCGTAGTGACTATGATCTGCCAGTGGCGATAGCGCATGAATTGCTAAGAGACACATTCATCTTGGCAGTCTTGCAAGAAGGAGGCTCCTCTAATGAAACGCATGTGCTAACTTCAGTGGTAGTAGAGTTTATTGGCTGTCAAAAGTTCAGATGGCCTGGTCAAATAAGAGGCATGCAACAACTCAGAGTACTAACACATTCCTTCTCTGTGAGGCTCTGTCTTGTAATGGAGGTAGCTGCAACTGAATGTAACACACTGTCTCATTCAGAGTGCTAGACAACTGCCCCGATGATTTTTGTCGGTTTTGCGTTGGCTTAAGCCCGCATGTCATGTTACCCGTCTTGTATAACCCTAGATGACAGCTATAACCCAGCATCTTTTTTTAAAGAGAAAGTATTAATCACCACCACTTAATTATGAATATCACTCAATATGGGATCTGGAGATTACGTTGAAAAGGGGAATTAAAGAGTTTTGGTCGGAAATGATTCAAGAGGCTTGCACATCAAATTTCCCTACTCTCTCCACAGTAGTTATTTTTTTAGAATCCTTTTACTAATGTCTCAATTCTTTTTATGTTTCTATTTATTTGGTTTAGCATGACCATTGATTCTGCTTAGTACGCTGATACTTTCCCCTGGTGTATAGGGTGAGTTGGGGTTGTGCTTTCCCTCACAAACTGTCTTTGGAATAGGATGGATCATGGGGGAGTTGACTTGGCTATGGAAATCTGATGGTTAATTAGGGGGTGGACTGGAGGTTTGACAAACAATCAGGCTTCAAAAGTCTAACCATGCAATAGAACTGCAACTATGGCCTCCAGAGAAAATGAATTAACTGTACAACTGGGTTACCAGCTATTACAAATCCCCGAATTGTGACTTTCAAAAGAACATTCTAGAAATGTTTTCATCACTTGACATTTTTGCCGCTTTAGTACTGGATGCATTTTTCTTTCTGTCCCATTCTTTTACCCTTCATAGGGCTAGGCATGGCTGGCGCAGGAAAATTAAGTGTTCCAGGCTGCTTTCTCATGCCAACATGCATCAGTTCCAACAGGCACATAGCCGCAGGCAAAGACTCAGGCTAGAAAAATCTATGCCAATTAAGCGTGTGTGAGCTTTTCAGAAAAAAGCCTGTAAGATAAGAATATCTTCAACAGCACTCTGGCATATCAATAAAATGTTTGGTCCACAATTTTACACTAAGGTGAAATAATGCATTCCATGTCTAAACCTTGGCATATAAAGGTATGACAAATATGTTCCAAAATATTTTCTAATATTTTCAACGCCACTGCATTTCCCAATCTTGTAAAGAACATTGGTGCTGTTCATTCATCTGCTGTTGCTACTACGACAACATGCAAAGGGAGGTCAGCAACTTGTTCCCTTGATGAATGCTAGCTCACTGGAGTTATCCTTGCGAACCGACAGCATATTCAATCCTTAGAAGCGAAGTGAGGTAAATAATTGACAAAGTGAGTATTCTCAAAGCCCCTGCATAGTCTTTTAAACCTTGTTTTGGATTTACTAGGGTATAACAAGTGTGACGCTGTCCTGACTCTCCATGTAAAATGAGCGGGACTTGCTAATAGCACAAGGCAAAACATGCGCATAGGGTTCACGTGATCCATGTTTGATGCGACACTAGCCGTCATGGTTAATCACCTACTACCAACCATGCCGACTGTTCTCCACCAGCGTCTAGACGGTGTCGTGGGCCACAGAACTAGGGCCGACACACAACATAGCAAACACTGTTTTTTTATTTTTTATTTGTCTACTATCTACTGGTTGCTTGGCAGGCTGGAGTGTGGAAATACAACCATTTTGCAAAGATAATCCTAAACAACCCGACGTGCGCATTCGAGCAGCT
Organism: Esox masquinongy; assembly: GCA_016801175.1. NCBI lineage: Eukaryota > Metazoa > Chordata > Actinopteri > Esociformes > Esocidae > Esox > Esox masquinongy. Next base: position 2,488 of record JACXGI010003793.1, read on the forward strand.
TTTTGCATTGGAAACATTCGCGCTTAGAAATACACGGCCATGTGAACATTGTGACATTGTGCCTAAAATGTGAATGAATAATCCTCCTTGAGCATTCAAAACAAAGCATTCCCGTTCATTCCTTCAGCATAATTGGTAAGACATTTACACCCACAAAAACTTCTTCAGTGGGGATTAAGTCAATACAGGCAATGCCCACTATAAAAAAACACCAGCACACGCCATATACCTGCTAATATCCTAGGCTATCAAAGTAGACTATAAACACACCGTGTTGGCCCTTTGAGACCACTTTAATGTCAGACAATTACGCAATTATCACGCTGATCATACTCACCTAACTGCTACAGAACTAGGGGAATGATGACCAGGATAATAAGCACCTTTACAACCACTTACGGTAAACTCTTTGAGGCAGTTATTAACCCAAAATGGACTGCAACGGTCGGTACAGGTTCATGAAATGAAACGCTTGAAAACAGTTGATCACTGTCGTGCTCAGCCTGTCATACTTCAGGGGAATGTTAACCTTTGACTGTAGATGGGATTTTGTCTGAATGGGACAATACTCACTAGTCTTCCCCACAAGGGAACCAGCTCCATATGGATAATATCAGGTTCCATTACCAAGTCACATGCAAGGCCATTAATGTTACCGTTAATGCAATCAATGTTTTATCTTCATAATATATTTAAACCGTTTGTTAATTAGACCTTGACCTTGAAGTCTAACTCACTTGGGGGAACTGGGAAGAATTGTAAATGAAAATATATTAAAAGCCATTTCAGAGACCCACTCAGCAGAAGATGGAAATACAATGATTGCTGCATTAGTCTTACTTTGATTTTCTGAGAAAACACTGTTTTGTGCAGAATAGTTTCCCTAAAACAACACTGGCCTATATATTTTATATTTTATGAGTTTCACAGAAGTAAAAAAACATACTATTTGTCCTTCAGTTGGAAATGTTTGCAGTGTTTTTGAAACATTTGGAAAAATACCACTGGATGTTATTCTATTTGAGGATAATGTTTTGGGAGGGTGTAATGGGAAGAGCAAAACAATCCTTGCTGATAACTATTTCACCGTGTTGACAAACGTCTGTCTCTCCCTGATGCATTGGGTTTTGTTATTGCATTATATACTGTATGTGAGCAGGAGTGTGTCTGCAATCCATCCTAAGTGCACAGCTGTTGACTTTTTAAATGGCTGATCTTAAATTTGATAGCCATTTGGTGAGCGCAACAGAAAGGGAGTGCCAGGAGCGAAGGCAGCCAGGCAGCAGGGACAGGAGAATCCCAAGAGGGAGAGAGTACTTTTTACTCAGCCTGGGGGGTGGGGGAGAGGGCAGGGGGAGAAAGGGCTGAAAGAAGAGAGGGGGGCAGGGTTGGCCAGGCGGAGTTAGGATGCCAGTCTGCTACTGCGATTTGTCTGACCGTATACGCTCCCTATGAAAATGAAAGATTACTGTACAAACAGTACAGCCGTTGTTCTCAGCTGAGCCACCTTGTTTTGCTATGTTATGGCTCCGGTGACAGATTTTATGTCTGGATAGGCCTTGACAGTAGTTGTGACATCATTATTAAATGTTGGTATATAAAAACTTTAATGAACAAGTAAATAAAAACAAGTTTAACCTGCAAACTATTCCACACCCCCCTTTGGACAATCAATGTCATTTTGGTAACAGTGTGGATATGTATGTCTAAATGCATTGCGGTGTCTGAGGTATTGCATTTGATTAATTAACATGCAGATGACAACTATAAAGTCCTTTTTCAGCCAAACTGTGTATTTTCGTAAATGCCAGATCACATTGACAAGACATTGTTTACCTAAGCTTAATCAAGATTCAGACCATGTATGCTTCAGATATCCTGTGGGATATCATAAGACATAACCCTGATCGTGTGTGTCATCACTTTCACCTATTATAGTACCACCATGTGGTCGATGTAAATGCTCTTGCATATCTTGCGTCTTGCCAGTGTTTGTAGGTTCCTTTGTGCAATACAAAGAGTACCCACGAAACGTTTTGACACACATACTCATTCAAGGGTATTTCTTCATTTTTACTATTTTCCACATTGTAGAATAATAGTGAAGATATCAAAACTATGTAATAGTTCATATGGAATTGTGTAGTAATAAAGAAATGTGTTAAAAAAAATCTGATCCTTCAAAATAGCCACCCTTGATGACAGCTTTGCACACTCTTGACATTGTCAATCAGCTTCATGAGGTATGCACCTGGAATGCTTTTTCAACTCTCTTGAAGGAGTTCCCACATTTCCTGAGGACTTGTTGGCTGCTTTCCTTCACACTGGTATCCAAATCAACCCAAACCATTTCAACTGGGTTGATGTCGGGTGATTGTGGAGGCCAGGTCATCTGATGCAGCACCATCACTCTCCTTCTTGGTCAAATAGCCCTTACACAGCAAGGAGGTGTGTTTTGGGTCCTTTTCCCATTGAAAAACAAATGATAGTTCCAAACCAGATGGGATGGCATATCGCTGAACATTGCTGTGGTAGCCATGGTGGTTGAATGTGCTTTGAATTCTAGATAAATCACAGACAATGTCCCCAGCAAAGCACCCCCACACCATCACACCCTCTTCCTCCACACATTGGGAAATCATCACCCATTCTGTGTCTCACAAAGACACAGTGGTTGGAACCAAAAATCTCAAATCTCAAAATATGACCAAAGGACATATATAACTGAGGTGCTGTTTATTGTCAGTTGGTAACTCTAACAAATGTATCCTCTGCAGGAGAGGTGACTCTGGGTCTTACTTTCCCGTGGTGGTCCTCATAAGAGCCATTCTCATCATAGTGCTTGATGGTTTTTGCGACTGCACTTGAAGAAACCTTCATGTCTTAAAGTAATGATGGAATGTCATTTCTCTTTGTTTATTTGAGCTGGTCTTTCCATAATATGGACTACCACAGTATCGACATAATGATGGTCTTCTGTATATCAACCCTACCTGGTCACAACACAACTGATCGGCTCAAACACACTGAGAAGGAGAGAAATTCCACAAATGTAACTTCAACATAGCGCACCTTTTAACTGAAATGCATTCCATTTGACTACATCATGAAGCTGGTTGAGAGAATGCAAAGAGTGTGCAAAGCACTCATCAAGGTAAAGGGTGGCTACTTTAAATAATCTATAATTTAAAATGTATTTTGATTTGTTTAACACTATTTTTGTTACTACATTGTTCCACAAGTTATTTTATAGTTTTGATTTCCACTATCATTCTACAGTCTGGAAAATAATAAAAAAAAAGAAATACCCTTCAGTAGGTTGGTGTGTCCAAACTTTTGACTGGTACTGTAAATCCTTGAAAGATTTATACGCTACTATGTACCAGACTATGCTGAAGTGAATGTTTGTTTCTCAGTAGTCTTCTTTTGGGTACTAATACGCACAATATTGTCGTAATCAACCTTTCTATCGATTGAAGCTGCATATCTAGATTTATGAAGATTGGATATTGGTTTCTGAGAAATCACGTGTGGTCAAAGATAGATCCATAGTCCCTTTTGATATTTTTATCATGATAAATAATAAACATAACTGTCTTGATAACGTCATACGTGTATTGACTGGTTGAATCCAGATAGAATAACAGTAATCTTATGCACAACATCACCCATGACATGCATAATTTAACAAAACAACATATCTGTAACCCATCAACTCTCATGTGTGAACAGATGTGAGTGAAAGTGCTTCATTTCTTTGTTAAAACCCAGGCTATACCGCTTTAAGTGGCGCCTCCCCATCTCCCCATCTGCGGATGAGACAACATGGGTTGGAAAAAAAGCAACAACATTGATTTTAAATAATGTTCTCTCTGACTCATCCGTGGAAGTGCATTTATCAAAGCCATTCGTGACTTGGCTGTTGTTAACTCTGCAATTTGACTCCTGGGTCAATAGTAGCACTTGAATATAGATTGCATTGTTACATGAATTACGTTTCTGAAGACTGTTTCTTGTTAAGGAACAAAAGGTATAATGATAATTACAGAGGAATTTAAAAAGGTGTGAATAGGAGGCCAGGTAAGTTTGAACGACCCTGTGGCCCTAAGGGTGTTTTTGTCCATGTATACACTGAATACAGTGCTTCCCACTATCAACCGGCATTTATGGCTGAGGAGGGGAGCGTTGGGGGAGGGGGGGGGCAGCAATGACAAATGGACCCCTGGAAAGTAGAACACCCATTATACAGCGATAGTTTTGGTCTGAGAGAATGAGGACAGCTAATGTTATTTTTTTACTGACTTCCCTCTCTCCTATCTTTCATCATGGGAATTGTAAATACCACTGGGATCTTTTGATGGAATGATAAAATGCAAGGGTGATAGAGCTGCCTCAATACAAGTCTCTTAACTTGTGAGTTCTCCGCCCAGATTGCTAAATCTGTGTCTAATAGATAAAGGACTTATAGTCTTTAACTGGAGCTTGTTTAGCCGGGGAGGGTAACGTGAAGATGGAGAAGCACGGTGACTTTATGTTCTGTGCCGTCCCATTCTAAGTCTGAAATAAGAAAATATCACTGCTACAGATGGACAAATAAAAGTCTGAGAATAATCAATGAAGAAATGAGACATAAAAAAATATGTTGGAAATGTTTTGAGTGAGGGGACAAATAAAGGAAAAATAATAAATTGGGAGAAAAAGATGAGGACACTAACAGTAATTTAATTCAATAATGAATAACAGTAGGGCTATTTTAGGAAGGAAAGCAAGGTTTATTATTTCATTATCTTTTTTTTGGCATTATCAACTATGTGTATGTATTCTGTCTGCTCTTTCCTCTCCCTGTTGTTTTTCAGATGTTCTCCAACCCCTGCAATCCCTCTAATGTAGTGTACAGAAATATTGTACCTAATCGTATCGAGTTATCTGGTTGTCTCATCTAGATCTTAAGAGGAATGTGTTAACTGTTAGACCTTTTTAAGAATGTCAGTAAATGTTTGGAACAGTCAGTTTGCTGTCACAAAGATGTTTTCATCCCCTTCAGGTCCTAAACATTTTGCTGCTGATGGAGACATGCTTTAGCGCTGAAAACATTGCTTCTCTAGTTGCTCTCTTCATCTGACTGTGAGTTTGCCTGAGTCTGGTCTTGCTGGTGGAACAGGGCCACTTATTTCTCTCTTTCCTCTGGCGTGTCTAAGTCTTCTTTTGAATTCCATTCTGTCAATGTCACTTGTCCATTCAAGCTTAACATTGTTGTCATCTATTGTCCACTACGGGCCCTTAGAGACTTCCTCAATGAGCTTGACACCTTGATAAGCTCAGTTTCTGACGATGGCTCACCACTCATACTGGACAACTTCAAACGTCCCGAAGTCTGCTTTCAACAAATTTCTTTCTAACAATTTATTTTTTCTCACAAGATGCTCTCTCTGCAACCCCCTTCAGTTCTCTGATCACTTTTTTGTCTCCTTTTTTCCTTCTTTCTCCTCCAACACTACCCACTCAGTCCCTGCTAATATGGTAATTTGCTATTGCAATCTGACCACTGATTTAAATCTTGTTTTTCATTTCTCACTTTCCTTCCTAATTAACTCTTGCCTGACCATTGTTTGTGTCCCATATGACTTCAAGATTAACAGCATTAGTCTCCCCTCTTAAAAGCATCACTTTATCACACTAACTTTAAAAACTATAGACCATTATCTCTTCTTTTGTTTCTCAAACATTAGTCTTTATCAAAACGATCTCTTCAACCTTAACCAGTCAGGCTTTAAGATGGGTCACCCAAGAGTGCTTTCCTCTGTTTCACAGAGGCTCTTCCCACTGCCTGATCTGGCTCTCTCTCTTTTCCTGTCATCCTCCTAGATCTATCTGCTACCTTCAACACTGAGAGCAATCAAATCCCTCTTTAACCTCTCACGACTGTGAGTCTCAGACTTCAACCACTCTTGGACTGCTTCCTACATGGCAGGCTGCACCTACTTCTCCATGGGACACTCCTACAACTGATGTCCCCCCATGGCTTGGTTCTAGGCACCAAGGAGTTTTGACTCTGTCATATCTTCACATGGTCTTCCCTATGATGGCTAAGCAGATGACACTCAACACATTTTATCTTTCCTCCCTTCTGACACCCTGCGTGCCTGTCAGAAATCTCTGCATGAATCTTGGACTATCACCTCAACTTCAACCTCCGCAAGATGGAGCTGTCACCAGAGGAGGCCTGTACGCTCCAAGTCCTTTCCATCACAACTGACAACTCCACGGTGTCCCCCTCCCAGAGTGCGAAGAACCTTGGCGTGACACAGGAGAAACTCAGTCATTGTTCCTCACAAAAGACATGGAAACCTTTCCTCACAAAAGACATGGTGCAGGTCCTAATCCAGGTACTTGTCATCTCAGGTTTGGTGCAACTCAGTGTGGGTTGCTTGTGCCATCAAACCCCTGCAACTTATAAAACAAGCTGTGGCCCATCTGATGTGCAACCTTTTCAAGTTCTCTAGTGTCAGGTAGGAGGGCTTATGGAAACCCCATCATCGTAGAAATTGTCACATTAAGGCCTGAAAATAGATAATTGTCCTTCATTGTTGATTTTAAGTTAGAGCTATTAAACATAATGTTGTGTTTCTATGCTGTTTTGTCATGTTTCAGTGTTATGTATGCTGTTTTCTTGGATAGGGCTCGCTTGAAAAACAGATGAAGATCTCAATGTGACTTCTCTTGTTAAATAAAGGATGAAAAAAATATGTAAATGTCACACTGCTCCTCCACACACTCCACTGGATTCCGGTTGAAGCTTGCATCTACTACAAGACCATGGGGCTTCCCTATGGAACAGCAAGGGGGATTTGTCCTTCCCTGCCTTCAGGCTATGCTCATACCCCACATTTATTTTATCAGGTTAGTATGACTTAGAATACATTCTCATTTACGACAATGACCTGGGAGCAATTATGGCTTGCTCAGGAACAGAACGACAGATTCTTTTCACCCTTTTTCACTTTGCTGGCTTGGGGATTCAATCTAGGAACCTTTTGGTTACTAACTACGAGGCTACCTGCTGCCTTTATTTCTGCCACCTCTGGTCTTTTGGCCGCCCCACCTCTACAGGAGGGCAGCTCCCGCTCAGCCCAATTAAAGCTTTTCTCTGTCCTGGCACCTCCCAATGGTCGAACCAGCTTCCCCTTGAAGTCAGGACTGCAGAGTCCCTGCCAATTCTCCAAAAATAACTAAAATAACTCCACAGCTCTCCCTGTAAATCGCTCTGGATGAGAGCATCAGCTAAATGACTAACATGTAAATGTAAAATCTACACCCATGTAAATGATAGACATTGGTAGATGGGGAGTTCTACCCATTTGGCCTTGTACAGCGTGCCCTTATGAATCTGACACAGATTTTATTGTATGTCCAGCCCTTTCAATCAAATCATAGAATCCATGTAAGTCAATGCACTACTGAACACTACTTATTGAAAACACAAAAAGGCATGCATGAACTATAAGTTACTAATGGCACTAGATTGCAGTTTTGTATTGTTCATGTTACAGTGCTGCGTGACCGTATTCACTGTTGCCTCTTCCCGATTCAACCTAACTTTCTTCACAAAAGTTTTCATGCAGGACTCTGGCTAATTTCAATGTCAATCAAATCTTGTAGACTTGTGTTATCATTTGAAAAGCAAACGTAACGTTTGTATGCCATTTACGGGTAAAATAAAATGCATGAAGTGGACCAGTCTACACAGTAGGGTACATGTTATCATGTATGTTTCCCCCACGTTTTAATATTGCAGCAACAAAAAATCTGAACAAAAAAAATCTGCACGCTGCTCATGTTTGTGCTTCTGCAATATCTTTAGAAGACAGAGGGAAAGTTAGGGCTGCATGTTGAGCATGTCGTCATCCCAAATGTTCTACTAATCTCCTCCACCCCCAATATGTGTCACCTACTCGACAAGTGATCCACGACAGCCACACACTGCATCTGTAGGATGCTCACATATGCAATCCCAGTAAACAGGTGAGTGAATGTGTAAAACTAGAATATGAGAATGATAGATTTGGCAAGACCCACACCACCACAGTCTTTTTTACCCCCTGCCTCTCCTTCTCAGATAACTGTAACTAGCATAATCAGTCATGTGACGTCTGTGTATCGGCCAGTGGTATTACACTGTCAACTCACTATTAATCTCTGATTGTGTTTCTCAAGCAGCCATCTGGACACACTGAATATGAGCTGAATAAGAAAACAGAGGGAAGAAGAGAAAGAGGGAGGGAGGATACACAGAGAGAGATAAACACTGACAGGGTTAATGCCACTGACTATACTGTATGTGAGGAGCACAGCATCAAAGTAAACACATTTGTTTATGAGAGAATAAGAATATAAACTTCAGGGAACGATAGCTATCTAGCAAATGTTAGCTATAATGTCAAGGTAACATAACCCTCTCCTACAAATCTGTTTAATGTCGTGATTAGAATTTTTAGTTGGACACACATTATATTGAAATTATCAGATGTGGTCAGGCTGTACAACTAGTTTGTACAACTAGTTAATTTTCTTGAGGTCTTGCTTGTTAGCCAACCAGCAGTGTCAGTGGAAATGGCAAACTGATTCTGCAGAATTATAAATTCGTCCGCCTGGCACAGAGGCAGTTTGGAGATGAAAGAGCGGGGGGATCATATCCAGGCCGTGTTATCAGGCCACCCTATCCTTTGCCATACTAGGCCTAGTCTCATGACTGCATTCAAACTCCACGTGACCGGTGAATGACGGTAATCTCCTATTTTTGAGCTCTGTACTTAAATAACACTGATATGTTGGTAGTACACATCTCACTAACAGCCTTGGTTACTAATGGCCTGGTACTCAACACTCCACTGTCCCTGTAATCACTCAAATCAATGAAAATTTAAATCCAAATGAGGATAACTGGTAGTATATTGGGTCAATCATTTTGGATCATAAAAAAAGATTGAAATAGACAGAAACTGAACATATCCTTTTTCAAATCCAAACATAATTAGATGGAAAGTAATATATAAGGTGCTGATTATTCTGCAAAACACCCAAACCCATTACAATAGCTCTGCGAGTGTAAGTACATGAAAAAAATAAATAACCAATGTGCCATTAATTAAGCTTTGCCAACATCATAGTAGGCATGGCAGAAAAAAAAATGATTTAACATGTAAGCGGTACGTCACATATGTGGTGCATCATTTGTCCAATGAAAAATGAAAAAAAGATTTGCAATTGCCTTTAACTATCAATAGTATTTTTATGCATGCATACTAGGGTCTATAGACAGACAATACTCCAAATGTTTTCATGAAGATGGTAGATGATGTAGACCTATGCCATGGTTAATAGATTGCACAGAGCATTCCACACTGTAATAGGTCCTTTTCATATTTTCATAATTAATAGGCTGACACATTACCCTAAGCTGCAAAATGTCTCACCACTGTGTTTTTCTCTTTCTCCCTTCCAGAAAGAGCACACAGAGAAAAAGAGGGTGTCAGTGAAATCTGTTTTGTGAAACATGTTAGCCTAATATTTATGTTGCAGAACATATTTCACTTGGTTTTCGATGTTGTTCTACTGTTCGTTTCCAAATTAAGTGTTGGGTAGTTTGGAGGAGCAGGGTTGCATACTGAATTTGACTAAAATATCACCTGTCAGGAAACGAGAGGCAACAGCCGGTTGATGCACTGAGCAAAAGAAAGCCCAGACATTTCCTTCATACAAGACCGTGTGAAAGCACAGTTTTGATTGCAGCTGCTGCCACAGGGTTGCTGTGGGGCTCACCTGTAAAAGAATCCTTGGTCTCTGTGTGACTTCCCTGTCAAAAGGAATTCACAAAATATGTTATGGTATTTCTTTGAGCTTTATACTCCTAAAGTTATCATTTGAAATAAAACAAGTATGATGAGTTAAACGAAAAGAGTTTCCACTTTTATTTTCAATATTGATTTAAAGTAGATGTCGGTTTAATCATTTGGGAATGACAACACATTTTGTGCAGATTTGAATGCACTGAAAATTTTGGGACTGGTTTACAGGATTGTCAGGTGTGTTTCGTCATTATATTTACGCTAGCACAAGAGAGGTGCCAATGTCTAGTCTTGTTGCAAGGCTTTGCCTTTGCCTTTGGTGTTTGAGGACCAAAGTAGTGTCAAGGGTGTCAGTAAAGATATGATAAGGCTGAAAAATAAACAATACTGGGTTAATGGGCCACTTTGGTGCGATGACATGAATGTCTGGGACTCTATATCAAATGATTCACAGATGCTAAAGAGTGACTTCTAATATAATAATTGTCGATCAGTCACTATTAATATAGAATATAGGATATGGGACCTAATTAACCAGATGTCCTTATCAAATAAGTTGCAGCGTCAAAGATCAGACAATCGACGGAAGTAACTATATACTGACTGCCTTGCATTCTATTGATCCATTGTGAAAGAAAACAGGCATAATTATGCCAGAAATGTTTTCTTCCTGAACAACTTTTAAAATGCTCATTCAAGCTTGCTTAATGTTATTAAATACTTCTAGGCTAAGGCTACTGGGCTAGTATCAACACAACCTGGAAGTTGACAGGAATTGGCACATCATATGAAAACGTATTGCCTGTGTCAAATTCTGTAGAACTTTTTAAGCAGCAACTAGTGGACATGACTAAAGACCGAGAGAACAAATATTTAAGGGACGGGTGGATTTGTGTCGTCCAGACAGTACAATGAAAGCACTTAAAAAAGTTTATTTTTAGCCATGACTTTAACATTATTTGAAAAACAAGAACACAAGATTTTATCAATGTGTAATTATAGCTAGGATTACCAGCTGGCTCATAGTTATGTTCACCATCCTCTTCTGATACTAAATGCATTGACTAATGATAGCTGGCATTCATCTTCATCACAAACAAGCACTTTGATTAGGCCACATAGCTGAGCTATTTTATTTAATAACAGTTTAATTTTGGGGAGGAAGAGTTCAAATCGTGTTTTAATCTCTTATCCATAGAAGGTTGTGTTTTCGACTTGTTACAGAAAAATTGTCTACCAAGTTTTTTGTTTTGATCAGGGGTTTCGGGGTTGGCATATTGATACGTTGTTGGGACAGCTGGATAGACTAGTGGTAAGTGTAACGAATGACAGTAAGAGCATCCAACGCGTGATGGAAAAGATGCTAAATGGAATCCCCAAGCCAATAGGGTGAAAAATAAATTGCTCTGTCTTTGATGACTGATTGCTCCCTGATCATTGATGTAAATGACAATGAGTTCTTTGTCAACTTGGTAAAATCATAGTATTTAAACAGAACATGAGCTTAGGTTAACGTTCAGCTTTATGAAATGTTAGACTTATCAGAAACAGCTCTTCTTGACATCACTTATAGAAACATACTTTGTCATTAGAATTTTTGCAAGTTCACTTTTGGATGCCATTGTGAAACAAATCATTGAACAATGTATAAATCCCAAAATGGTCTGTTACTTCAAAATAGAAAACAACACAACTAACTGGGAAAGTTCACTTTCAAAAATCAGAGCAATAAAATCTCAAAGTGAATTTAAGAAAGCTCTGTCTGATAGACGGCTATTTTCATTTAGACACTATGGAAACAAGATGGTGCATCTCAAGAGATTTCATGAAAAATGTATAATACTGAAGTTAGTCAATGTGAAGTGTTACTCAATATAGATTTTTTCCCCTGTAAAATAATAGTCATTGTGAACGGTTGGGGACAACAACCAAACAACAAAACTATGGGCCGGACAGGTGGGAAAATAACCAGCTAAACAACAAAGCAAAGAGTCTCTGTGTTTCCTTTCTTTAATTTTTATTTTTCATGCAACAGAAGTCTGCAAAGGAAAGCACAGGTGTCAGGTTCACAAACTCAACACAACAAAATGATGTCTTACTTAAAATCTAAAAGAGGTGACTAAGACAAAAGTGTTGAATTAGGAGCTTATCTAAACAGAAGACTGATTGTCTTAACTGAGAGTCCACTTAATGTGCAGAACATCTAACAGTAACTAGGAGCTTGAAGTAAGGAATGGGCAGAGTTGATAGCTTGTTTGTGGCAGACCTATGGTCTTCTTCAGGCAAGGAAACCCCCCATTCTTGAGCTGCCATTTCTCCTTATGTCTGGAAGGGTTCAAAAGTATTTCAGAACTCCATATCAACCTCCCCAAAAACTCCCTGCCTGGCCTGGTTTTATAGGCAGAGATTATTGACAACAGATGAAGTCACTTGTTGTCCGCTGGTACTCATCTGCCAGGCTGGGGTTTTCTGCAGGGTCCTAAGGTCGCCAGGCAATCAAAACGCCCACATAATATAATTCGCCAATGAACATTCAAATGACAAAAAAAAGTGTTTATTGGACTATGTTCCAGAAGACATTAAAGGAGCAGGTTAATATAAAAAACTATAAAAAACTATACATAAATAAACAGAAATCTCACACAGGTAATGTAGAAAGCATGCATGTGCATTTTTGTCAACCTATCATTTTATGTTGGAGACAGTAAAATGTTTAATTCATGGATGTAGACCAAACTGAAGGTCGCCCTGTCTGAACATGTTTAAAATTGTTATTATTATTGGACGCTTTGTCCAAATATTTTATACATACTAATGCCATAGCGTGAAATCGCAGGAATGTACATGATGTTAACATTACAGTTGTGAAGCAGCCTAAAAGCACGATATGTACTGTAGTGACAGAAAGAAAGACTTACTTCATGTCTGATCTTTAGATAAAATGTCTTTATACAGTACACATCTTTATATTCTCCACAGACGTGTAGTTGAACTTTCATCTCCAAGCGGATAAATCCTTACCCCATAGCTGTCAATCAGGTTTAGAGACATTTCTCTCCATCTTCACAATCTGTTATTATTTCTCGTCAAACAATTGAACAAATTCAGTGTGATGATTTTAATCCCTTGTCATAGACAGTCCCTGATGACTTAATACTTGGTTGGTTGCTTGTGGTTTCTAACATCTGAATAGGCCCCATTCCCATCCCATTCCCAAGTATTTACTGATGTAAATACTTAATTCTTGCTGGCATAATGTGCAGGGTAACTCATGTAATTGGCTGGCAGAGTGAAATAACTTAACCCAAGATGTGTGTTATTGCCTCTGACTGTGGGGAGAAAGCTTTACAATGTACTGTAGAAGATTGACGTCTGACGAAGCTACCATTTATTTTGCCCACCATTATTTCAACAGTCATACGTGTGAAAGTGCAATGAAATTCAAATTACGCTATCACCTATGTCCTTTGATTTGGGCTTAATAGAACATAACAGGTACGAGGCAGGGCACAGGCACAGGGAAAATTGAGGACTTTTAATATATAACTAAGATATAACAAAACTGAAGTTGTGATGCGAAAACAGAAACAATGTTACATAGGAACAAACACAAGGAGCAAACCCAAAGCCTGACAAGATACACTAGGAAAGGATGAACTTAAATAGGGACAGTAATCAGGAACATAGGTGATGGCAATAATAAGAAACAGTTTTTGAAAGTTTCACGTTTCAGGACATGACACTTAGGAGTAAAAAAACGAACAAAATTAGTTTGATGTGTAAGCCTGTCGATATGATTATTAAGTATGTACACTTTTAGCATGGAAATAAATCATATGTGTAAAAACAAAGACAATAATAATAATAATTGTGAAAAGTAGAATATCTGAACTGCCATGCAGTGAACTCTAATGTATTTTCGAGATGTATTCTTGACATTTTAATCCAGGATTACTCTTGCTTTCCCAGTTAAGGTCTACATTCCACATGGGTTTTTGTTGTAGGTGATACCCATTGTACACAGTATGTGGAAATTGAGCCTCAAAAAACCTTTCAAGCAAAAAAAAACACATTCACTGATGTTGACAGAGTGATTTCATTACTTACACACCACTCACAGACTGGATTGACTGTTTTAGTTTTGATTAAAAAGCTTTTAAGTCATTATGTTTTACTTGCTACAGGGATTATATGCCTCGATGATCACAGAGATATGGTTTCTGAGTTTTCCGTTTCCATTGATTCCTCTTGGGCTTCACAGTAGGTTTCCCCAACAGACAGCATCATTAATAATCACCTAGTATCTTATGTGCAAATACACAAGCACCTTGTTACTTAACCTAATCCTGGCGACCCTACAATTGGTCCTTACACTCCAGCCTAAACACAGACCTTATATGGGAGAGCCATATTGGTCAGACATGAGTTTGGTGCCAGGAAATAGCATTGCACATGGGAGTGTGGATTAACTCTAAAAACACACTCTAATCCTCCAAAATGAATATTTCTCTCCTCACTTAGAGAAAATGGTAGACAGTGGTTTTGGTAGAGCTAGTGTGTGGGGCGAGTTATTTAAATAAAACATGTTCTTTTAGTTGTCTCGCTGAAGTCTTCAGTTAATAAAAATAGAACTCGGTGGGTTTTTAGCTCTGAGCAAGCATATGCTTTTCCAATAGAGGTCTCAAACAAATCACTCGTGTAATCTTTACTTTAGGCTACACTGCAGAGGCATCAGGGTCAGACTTTTCAGACGTAATATTATGCAGAGTTTTTGAGTGATGACAGAAGAACAAGCCAAACAAAGCTTCTTTTTTTTTTTTTAAATGCTAAGAAATTCATATTTCCGTCATCATGTGAAACAATCATCTATCCCTTTCAATCCTCTTCTGTCAAGGTATAAATCACCCAGGACGGTCAGGTTGAAATGAAATATGGTGCGCGAGGATTGTCAAAAGGACCAACGGGTTTGTGCCAGTTGTAATCGCCCTCTGAGGGATGGAACAGGTCACACTGTCATCCAGTCAAATTTCACCCTTTAACACCGCACTGCATTCACTTTTCAAATCTGTATCTCCTTAGTAGGCTATGGAAATGTATAGAAACCTTTATGTTCACACCACATTGTACTAGCAAAAGCTCTCAGATGACCAGGTGTGAGTGATAAAAATGACTGTGTCCAGGCCACCACCAACACATTATCTTCAATCTTCGGCAATTTCTCCCCACATCCTGCAAGCTACCTCCTGTGTGCCAGCCGTGTTCTTATCTTCATCTTGACCCCGCCTTTCCCTGAACCAAGCAGCATGCTCATCAAGCCTCCACACTTTATTTCCTAGCAGTTGTGCCGTTATCTGCAGGAGAAGTGAAACCGTTTTCAGTTATCTGAAAGGCCACCATGTGGGTAGTGTTCACTGGGGTCACAGTTGGTTACACGCTGATGCCCTGAACGAAGCTCCGCTGCGGAGATAATGAAATCCTGCTCCTTAGGATATAGTCAGACAGGGAGGAAACAGGCAAACACACACACACAGGATTTTACTTTGTTGCATTATGCGCTGACATGACAACAGATTCAGGCCATAAAGACTGAGGCACAAAAAAGACAAACAATTGCTTTTATAATACTTTTAGAAAAAAAAAAAATGAATAACACAACCGCCGCAGTAAAGGATATTCACTGTCAACATGCTATTACAAATAGGCAACAAAGACTGTTCAGTGCAAGGTTGAGCGCTTGGTCTGTCTGCTGTTGGACAGACAGGCTGTCACATAACAGTCACCTGGGGACGGGAAGCACATTGTAAAATGGCCTTGGCTTCACGGCCTTCCTTTCCTGTTGCACCCAAGTCCTGCTGACGCACAAGGTTACATTTAATGTGCTTATATTCATGACTGAGTATGAAACAAGATGGCTGACGGCGGTGATTTAACTAACCTATTTAGATTTAAACAATATTTGAAATGTTTAAAATAGCTTCTGAAATGTGTCATTTCATGTAAACTTCCTTTCGTCAGTTATAATCTACATAATTATTCAAATGTCCCGTTGCTGTTATATTCCTGCTGAATAACTGGACCTGACTTCAAAAGATAGTTACAGGGTTTGGCTAGTATGTAGAATATTCACGTTCGTGCTTCCAGAAGAATACATAGGCCAAGGCAGGGCATAAGCTCAATGACCAAGTGACCGACACACCCAGATATGGACGGCTGGACATTGAACCTGAAATCCTTAACCCAGTGTCCTCCCCCAGTCTCCACTGATGCCACTCTAACTGTACTTTGGACCAGTTCTGCCCTCTATTTATCATAATGCAGTTTCCCCAGCAATCTGCAGGTGATAGTGAGGCCATTTTATTCCTACTAAGCAGGGCAGTCTTTTGTTCTGTCCTTCTCATCATCTTGGAATGTGAAAATCCTCCTCCAGATCTGTCTTGGAAGTGAATGAGAAAATTCAGGGGATCTGGAGCCTTGGGCATTGAGGCGCAATAATGCATTTGATTTATATTGCTCTTATATCAGCAGATTTATAGCAGAGGGCACTGTATAACCGCCTGTCGCTAGCAATACATATTGTACAGAAAATAGGGAGTATTTGATTTATTCATTTAGCAATTTATTATGTTGGGAGGTGGGGGGTGACGGCTATAAAAAGGCAATGAAAATTGCACTGAGATATTTCTCCCTATTAATAACGCTCTGATTTCATCTCCTACATGATTTCATTAAACAATAACAAGAAACACATATAAAGATGTGGTTTGAGATCTGATATCCCACAGCGTTTAATCTTAAATGATATTAGGGGAACACTAAATATAGAAAACTGTAAAATATTGTTTCTTCATACACATGTATGCTTATGAATAGAAAGGCAAATATGTATAATGAGAAAATGCATAATCAGAAACCTAAGTGATTCATTACTCTAAACTCGATCCGTGTTAATGATGTGAATTTAGAAGGAGAGAAGGTGACAGCATGGCATTCAATATGATGAGGGCCACAGGACAACAGCCTGCCATGGTGACATGGAAATCCAGGAAACCAACCCTCCAGAGACTCTTCCTCTCTCTCAGTGTGCTGAAAGGAAAGGAGGGTGATGGGGGAGGTGGGGGGGGGGGTGTGCAATGCAAATGTGCTGAGACCGGCAGCAGGGCTCTCAGTTACAGCAGATAGCCAGTTGGTCTGAAGAAATGGACAGGCCTCGGGGTACAGAGTTGAATTTCAACAGGCGGACTGACAGAGATAGGAGATGATGGAAACGGAAAGGATTCACATTGCATGTGACTAATCACAGGTGGAGCCATATTGCTTATGGTCGATGCTTTATTTAGTAAGTAAACCCACTCATGGCACAGAAGCCTCCCATCTGGTGTTAAGTATGTTTTCTGAAATCTAAAACATTTTGCTCTCAAACAATTTGTCACCTCTCCTTAACAAAATCACTATGACTCAGTAGAACACGGCTTAGTAATAAACATTCTATGACCTGGCTATCACTAAAATAACATACCCAAAATTAGTTTCACCCCAGCTTGTTGTTCTAATTAAACAAACCTTTTTCGGGTGTTTTGATTTTGGGCTTATCTCCAGAGACCAGCTGTGAGGTGAACACTTATCCAGACTGGCAACATCTCAAGGGAAGATAAGTGATGTATGTTTCACTCTTGCATGTATTCAGATGTGGGATGGAGCAGACAGAATGAATAACCAAGTGGGTTTCCTAACAGATTGCTCTGGCCAAGTGGATGGAACAGCCATGTATATGATAACACCATCCTGACTCACCCTTGGACTTCTCCTGATACACCCCATGAGTGTAATTCTCCCTCACTTGATCTCCTTTACTCAAAATTCCCTCCAAAAAAACTTTGTGTTGAGGTACTAAGTTGGAAAAAGGCACGTGCAAAGTTATTTTACTATCCATGGTACGAAGATGGTGCAACACCTAAAAAATAACATAAACATTTCTACTTATCCTTATATTGGTGAGCAAGATCTCAATTCAGAAAAATAAACCCAAACCGCTCACGCACAAACAAAACAAAATAAACCAAACAATTGCAGAACATCATCATGACAGCCACTGACTGACTGAATATGCGGGCTCGTAAGATAGACCAGATGGTGATATGCTATGAAACATTTACTTGAGTGGAATGGTCCGGAAAAGAATGTGACACTGTGTCCAGCTGCTGCCACTTCCACTGCCACTGCTTTGGCACGGGCTTCCAGTGGCTCCGGTACAGATCTCCACAGTCTGCAGTGATTCTGACAAGGTCCTGTGTGACTGGCTGGCTGCTACTTCTCCCGCACCTGTACCATGCCTTTGATTCCTAGATGAGTATTGCCATCTCACTTCAAGGAGAGAGAGAGTGAGTGGCCAATGCCCAGGGGTTATAGCAATGGAGCGGCATTTAGAAAGATCATTGGCAGTCTAACTTTTCTCACTTCTCACAAATTACAGTAAGGCCTTTCATATAGACAGTTCTCTGTAAATTCTATGAACTCATATCACGGCCATCCTCATTTTTGATTAGGTTGAACTGCTGAAGGCTATAGTTATTACCCTGCATAGTAAAAAAAAAACACTGATGGAAGATAATCTTCAAGATCAGTGGTTCTCGACTGGTGGGGCGCCACCCAAATTTGAGGAATTTATGTATTATTACGTTTGCATTTTCTTACCCTGATTTTCTCCACTTCCCTTTTCCTGATGCCCAATTGGTGGTTATGGTCATACCACTGTCTTCTGCAGGAGCCCTGGGCACTGCCGGCATGCCAAAACCAGGATTTAAACTCCAGCTGTATTAGTAATGGGTTGCATGAGTAATATCTCTCTCTCTCTCTGTACTGTACTATGTTCAAATTTGTCCGTACTTATTTATTTATTTAAAAAGCAGTGCGTTATGTTAAGGACATAATACACTTTATTGTGAAATATGGACGGTGTATTAAACAAGTATTTTACCATGTCAGTTCATTAGACCAGGTAATGTGATGGTCCTTAAATTTCCCATTTCAACTTACCACAATAACTGTCAGCATCTATTTGCAGCCTATGTAAATCTGAATTGAAGTTTGCTGGTCTCTGATCCTATACTTCTACCATCTCCTACCACTGTTCTCTTCATCAGGGTGCCAAGTACAGTAACTGCAATCTTATGCTACAGTATAAGACACATATCAGCTCCTTTTATCTGCAGAGCTGTTGGATGTGCAGGCATTTGATCCAACATTGAATCTCAACCAAGCTTTTCGAGGTGTTGTTCAGGCTGAAATGTGGTTAGAAGCGGATTCAGGTGGGCCTGCGAACAATAGCTTTCCTGATGGATGGTTATCCACAAACAAATAGTTTTGTCTTTATTAATTGATTCCAAAATTCCACCAAATACATAAGGTAGGGTTCATGAATAACAGGAAAAGGCTTAAGGTAGGCAAAGTGGTGGATGTTTATCTATGTACATTAATCAGGAGAGATCAGTCATTTATGCCCAGCATGGAGGTTGTTAATTCCACTATTAGAATATGTTCTGGTTGAAACGTCTGGCAAAGAAATGAATGTTTAGCTTAGGCTGACAAAAATGATAAAAAATTATAATTTCCATTCTACAAGCAAGGTGAATTTGCACACATGACATCTCAGGACCAGCTGGAGAAATGTTCAGAAGGGAGGAACTGCTGGTGTTTTTTGGGTTTTGTAAGTAAACTGGAATGAGGGAGGCAAGGAGAGACATTCTAATCCAGGTCGTCTAAACTGGGCCGTGGGTGGATCTTCGAGCAGGACAATGATCCGAAGCACACCTCTAAATTAATACAAAAATGGTTTGAATGGTCAGATGCAAGGTTTTGCCATGGCCATCCTTGTCCCCTGACCTCAATCCCATAGAAAACCTGTGGGATGTGCTGAAGAGGAGAGTCCACAAACATCCACAAACTTGGAATCTGAAGGATCTGTATGGAGGAATGGTCTCAGATCCCTTGTCATGTGTTTTCCAACCTTCTTACGTTATAGGAGAAGGCTCAAAGGTCTTTTCTTGGGAGGTCGCACAAAGTATTCAATGAATAGGTGCCAAAAATTGTGACACACATTTAGTTGAGCATTTTTCATGATTTTTTCAATTGTTTTACTTTAATTAAAGGTTTGATTTTTTTAAATATTTTGAATGAAAGAGGATAAACAATTATGTAGTTTTTTTCATTTTGCCCATATTTACCAAGAGTACCAATGTTAGTGGAGGGCATTTTATACATGTACTTATTTAAGAAGAAATGACTCCAACATGAATTTAGCAGGTAGATAGTACGTGGAAATGATAATGAACAGATTTGTTCATTTGTGCTGATGACACACAGTTATATATTTCGATGAAGCATGGAGAAGCCCCAAAATTAGTTACTTTGGAAACATATTAGGAAGTGGATGACAGAACTTCTTGCTTTTAAACTCAAGAAAAACAGACATGCTTGTTTTAGGACCCAAGAAACAAAGAGCTTTGTTGGCAGATCTCACTGTGAACCTCAGCGTTACCCTGACCTCTCCTTTGATGAACATATAAAATATATCTCATATAAAAAATAAGTGAACATATAAAAAATAAGTGTTGCTTATTTTCATCTTCGAAACATTGCACAAATCTGATACTTTCTATCAAAAACTGATGCAGAAAAACTAATCCATGCTTTTGTTACTTCTAGATTAGATTACTGCAATGCTCTGCAATGTTACCCTGATAAATCAATAAATAAACTTCAATTAGTGCTGAACATGGCTGATAGAATCCTAACTAGAACTAAATAATGTGAACACATTACTCCAGTACTAGCCTCTTTACACTGGCTGTCTGTTAGGGTTAGGGCTGATTTTAAGGTTTTATTGTTAACCTATAAATCAATACATGGACTTGCTCCTACTTACCTCGCTGAAATGGTCCAGCCATAAATACCTACACGTAACCTTAGATCACAAGATGCAGGCCTTTTAATTGTACCTGGAATTTCTAAACAAACAGCTGAAGGCAGGGCCTTCTCTCATAGAGCTCCACTACTGTGGAATGATTTGCCAATTAAGGTTAGAAATGCGAACTCAATGCAAACTAAAGACTCATCTCTGAAGCATGGTCTATGATTAAGTGTAGTCTGGCCCAGGGGCGTGAAGGTGACCAGAAAGGCTTGATACTGTCCACCCTTGCTGTCTTGCCAGGTGGGCTCTCATCGCCACTGGGATGCCCTCCCTCCAATGCCATTCGGGGGTGGAGTCACTGGCTTGTTGTTGTCTCTCTGTGGCAACACCTGTGCAATTGGGCTGTACTCTCCTGGCAATACTCGGCCCTCATTCAGGGTTGTTGCGGTTGGTGTGTGTCCCTTTGGTTGATGCTTGGCAATGTGGGTGGATTGATTTCCTGCATGTTGGGCCCTATCCGGGGCCTCCCCCGGATAGGGCCACAGTGTCACTGGACCCCCCTGTCTCAGCCCCAAGCTCTTACACTGCTATACTATTGTGCTGGGGGAGTAGGGTCAGTTCTCCTTCTCCACTATAAATCCTTGTAGATCTAAGGAATACACTTTCTAATTGTTCCCTCTCCCCTGCCGTTTTGAACTTAGGAGGACATGAGGTCTTGGCCCACACCTGCGGAGTACCAGGCTTGAAAGACTCGTTGCTGTCCCTGTCCAAAGTCCTCCTGGTTGTGTTGCAGATAAAGACAATGCCCCCCCCCCCGTGTTGGCCCTGTCCTTGTCCATCTGGTCATGCTTCTGACCTGGACTAGGTTTAAATAGACTCTGGACTCAGCCCATATGCATTTATTAATTATTACAATTTGTACTCTTAATATGTTCACCCTGCACAGCCAGAAGAGGCCTGGTCACCCCTCTGAGCCTGGTTCCTCCCTAGGTTTCTTCCTAAATTTCGTCCTTCTTAGGGTGTAAATTTCGTCCTTCTTAGTGTTGTTCCCTAGCATAATATAATTGCTACATGTACTGTCAATATACAATTACCATTTTCTTTCCAGATAGCATTCCGGCAAAAAAAAAATCGCGGTGCAAATATTGGATTTAATTTGGGTTCCAATGCAAAACCAGGTTAAGAACCATTACTTTTGATTGAAGACAATTCACTTTATAATAAGCTATTTTGACGATGTGTGCTGATAATTCCATGTGCTACATTATACACATTAATGCACCTAAAGCCTGAGGTCACTAAGATTTTAAACAAATTACAGTCAGAACAGGTTTAAAATATGGCTTCAACTAAGAGCATTTATTTGGTTTAGAACATTTGTACATGACTTGTACATAACGGGTGAGAACAGTAAAGTTGGGAATGCAAAACCCCTAAAAACTAGCAATCGACGGGCACCATATTTGTGGTAAATATAGGGCAAATGTGTCTTAAATATCTTCTGCATTTTTGACACAAGGATAAACTGTATGGTTTGTTATTCAGGCAACGGTCTTGCCACAACTTGACCACTGTTCAGCAGTACAGGCAGGTGCAAAAGACTTACCAAGGCTGCAACTGGCTCAAAACACAGCAGCACGCCATCCCCTTAACCACACAGAAGTAACATCATCAACACGCATGCTAGTTTCTCCTGGACATGGTTTAGGAAGAGATTATACAAATCACTTCTTGCTTTTATGAAAATATTGTTGTGTGTCCAAAATGACTCTATGCACAGACAAACATACAGCTCAGACACCCATTCTTATCCCACCAGACATGGTACCAGGTCTTTCTTCACAGTCTCTATGTCCAAAAGGAATTTATGGCAACACATGCTATTATAGTGCACAATGATGGCATGAAACCTCCATCCATCTCAAATAGCAGCAGAAACACACACACACAAAAAAACTGAGTCACACATCAATTGAATGTATTGTTTGTCATGTTTGTATTTGCAAATGAATTTAGTTTTGTTGTTTGTATTTAAAAACATTATTTTATCAATAGTCTATACTTGTTTAATTTCTGTCATGTTTTGTGCTTTCTGTAGACTCCAGGAACACTAGCTGCTGCTTTGGCAAAAGTAAAATAAACTTAAAATAAACTTATAAAGTTATAAATAACGACACCATAATTTAACAACAGACATTGTATTTGTATCCTAAAGCCTAGAATGGAAGACAAAATATTCCACTGCATTGCAGGTGTTTCCTGTCAGATATGCCTGACAATGTATTAAGATAAATACACAATTCACAATTTCAGGCACCATAAGCAAAAAAAGCAAATTTGGGGGGGAGAAATTAATCAATTGTAATTGCTGGAGTCCGGAAAGATACGTTAAGGGTGCTGACTGTCATAAGAGATAAAATAGATGGACCTCTTCATTTAGTCGTTTATCCAGCCATGGTGGTGGATAGCCTGGTATTCGGATGCTATCAATTAATGAGATGTCAACAAGCATTTGGTATAGCATTATTCACATCAGCTCTATGATACACATTCGGACCTCCTATGGGTGCATTTCCTCAACTAAACTAAAGCTGAATCATTTCTGAGGTCGGAGTCGATCTGTGGACTTACTCTAAAGAGATACAGTAGAGTGACCAAACCACACAGACTATAATACAGTGTAAAGGATTTGGCTTCAGGCGAAGCTGGGAGGATGACGAACTGAATAAATCCATCACTGCAGTGTCTGTGTGTGTGTCTGTGTGTGTGTGTGTGTGTGTGTGTGTGTGTGTGTGTGTGTGTGAGAGAGAGAGAGAGAGAGAGAGAGAGAGAGAGAGAGATGTCTGTGTATACACTACAGTTCAAAAGTCTGGGGTCACTTAGAAATGTCCTTGCTTTCCATGAAAACATTCATGAAATGAGATTGAATAGAAAAGACAGCAAAATGAACAGGACATACAGTATAGTCATCAATAGGGTTATTGAAAAAAGAAAAATTGTGTCCTTCAAACTATGCTTTTGTCAAAATAAACTCTTACAGGCCTTTAGCATTCTAGTTGTCAATTTGTTGAGGTAATCTGAAGAGATTTCACCCCATGCATCCTGAAGCACCTCCCACAAGTTGGATTGGCTTGATGGGCAATTCTTACGTACCATATGGTCAAGCTGCTCCTACAACAATTCAATAGGGTTGAGAATTGGTGACTGTGCTGGCCACTCCATAATAGAAAGAATATCAGCTGACTGCTTCTTCCCTAAATAGTTCTATTCTAGTTTGGAGCTGTGCTTTGGGTCATTGTCCTGTTGTAGGTGGAAACTGGCTCCAATCAAGCGCAGTCCACGGGGTATGACATGTTGTTACAAAATGGAGTGATAGCCTTCCTTTCTTCTTCAACATCCCTTTTACCCTGCACTAATCTCCCACGTTTGCTCCACCAAAGCGCCCCCAGACCATCACATTGCCTCCACCATGCATGACAGATGACGTCAAGCACTCCTTCAGCATCTTTTCATTTGGTCTGTGTCTCACAAATGTTCTTCTTTATGGTCCGAACACCTCAAACATTGATTTGTCTGTTCATAGCACTTTTTCCAATCTTCCTCTGTCCAGTGTCTGTGTTATTTTGCCCATCTTAATCTTTTCTTTTTATTGGCCAGTCTGAAATATGGCTTTTTCTTTGCAACTCTGCCTAGAAGGCCAGCATCCCGGAGTCGCCTCTTCACTGTTGTTGCTGAGACTAGTGTTTTGCGGGTACAATTTAATGAAGCTGCCAGTTGAGGACCTGTGAGGCGTCTGTTTCTCAAACTACACACTCTAATGTATTTGCCCTCTTGCATAGTTGTGCACCCTGTGCACTGATGCTCCAGATACTCAATTATTCTAAAGAAGGCCAGTTTTATTGTTACTTTAATCAGCACAACACTTTTCAGCTGTGCATCAATTAGCCTTTTAAAATTATAAACTTGGATTACCAAACACAATATGCAATTGGAACACAGGACTGATGGTTGCTGATTATGGGCCTCTGTAGGCCTATATAGATATTCCATTATAAATCATCCACTTTCAGCTACAGTAGTCATTAATAACATTAACAGTAGTCATTTATAACATTGTGTCTACACTGTATTCATGATCAATTTGATGCTATTTTAATGGACAAAAAAAAATGTAGTACTGTAGGTCCCCCTTTTGCCGCCAAAATAGCCCTGACCCATCGAGACATGGACTCCACTAGACCTCTGAAGGTGTGCTGTGGTATCTGGCACCAAGACGTTAGCCGCAGATCCTTTATGTCCTGTAAGTTGCGAGGTGGGGCCTCCATGGATCGGACCTGATTGTCCAGCACATCCCACAGATACTCGATTGGATTGAGATCTGGGGAATTTGGAGGCCAAGACAACACCTTGAACTCGTTGTTGTGTTCCTCAAACCATTCCTGAACCATTTTTGATTGTGGCAGGGCGCATTATCTTGCTGAAAGAGGCCAGTGCCATCAGGGAATACCGTTGCCATGAAAGGGTGCACATGGTCAGCAACAATGCTCAGGTATGTGGTACGTGTCAAAGTAACATCCACATGAATGACAGGACCCAAGGTTTCCCAGCAGAACATTGCCCAAAGCATCACACTGCCTCCACCAGCTTGTCTTCTTCCCATAGTGCATCCTGGTGCCATGTGTTCTCCTGGTAAGCGACGCACACGCACCTGGCCATCCACGTGATGTCAAAGAAAACGTAATTCATCAGACCAGGCAACCTTCTTCCATTGCTCCGTGGTCCACTGATGCTCACATGTCCATTATAGGCACTTTTGGCAGTGGACAGGGGTCAGCATGGGCACCCTGACTGGTCTGCATCTACGCAGCCCCATATGCAACATACTGCGATGCACTGTGTGTTCTGACACCTTTCTATCAGAGTTGCTCTGACCCAGTCGTCTGGCCATCACAGTTTGGCCCTTGTCATATTCGCTGAGATCCTTATGCTTGCCCATTTTTTCTGCTTCTAACACATCAACGTTGCGGAAAGAATGCTCACTTGCTGCCTAATATATTCCACCCACTGACAGGTGCCATGAAAACGAGATTATCAGTGTTATTCACTCCACCTGTCAGAGGTCATAATGTTATGGCTGATCAGTGTTTAAAAAACGTATTGGTAGGGACGTTCTTCAGTTATTTCTTTAACTGCATCAAATACCCCGGTTTTGTCCTTCTACTAGCTGTCCTACACCTCTGAAGACACAAGCCGGTCACAAGTACTACAGTCTTTTATCTTCTAACCATCCAAAGCAGGTTTAACCACAAACTTTTTGAAAAGAAGAACAGTATGTTTTAGCAACTCTCCATGGAGACTAACGATACTGACTGCCAAAGTGTCCAGCCTGGGGCTTACCCTTCACTTTTAGGGAGGTTTCACTACTAAAGACACAGATAGGAGACTGGAACATATGACATTGCTGAGGCTGACACTCACACCTCAAGAGTATTACAGCCTCCATTTCTTCATTGCCAAACTGTCATCTTCCCGTCTGCTTCGCTGCTTCATGCCTTCTGTGGCATCAGACATTTACTTTGACATTTCTCCGAAGGAAATACCATTTAAATACACAATTTAATCGTATGTATAACGTTAATTTATGAATCAAATTAATTTAAGCAATAACTTGTGAGTAATCTCCAGGTAATTTGCTGAAAGGAGTCTTCTCTTTGCTCTAGATCAAGGACAATTCAAGCTCATTATATTTCTTGGTACATTCTTTGGAATATCAGAAACTATAATTTCAACAATTCGTTTTTTAAAGATGTTTTTTTTTCAATAATTTTTGTTTTATTGGAGAGAGACGGTGGGGAAAGATAGAAGAGAGAGTTGTTACTGAAACACCGGTGGGATGGATGCAAACCTGTGGTGCAGCAGTACACATTCACTACTTGGCCACATCATTTCAATACTTTCATCCAATCATGTTAAAACATATCCCAAAAGAATACGTTGAAAGTGTCTGCATTCAAGTCTCTGCCAAGTCTGTGAACAATAGACTCCCCCAAGGTATTCTTTTGTGCGGAGTGATGAGTTGGCCTTGTAGATTCTTTAACCATATGGTTTACAAGCAATTCAAAGTTTTGTAATACATTTAATGATCTGTCAACAAAGCTGCAATTAAATAAGTAAATATACATTTCAAGACCCGCTCTGGAAATCACAATGAAATGCAGTGTTTTCAAGAAAAATTACACCGACGTTTATCCCGTTCTTTTCTGATGAACTGCTGTCTTCTGGATAATTTTTTATAGCCATTGCTGAGTACGGGATTCGGGAGTGGTTGGGAGCAGATTGCGTATAATTTATGCGTCAGATGTCTGCATCACATCCTGGCGCAATGTTGGGTTCGGTTTTACATTTTCAGCAAAATGACGGGCACGGATCCAGCTTTGTTTGTATTCAATCAGATGTTGTTTTTTATTGGTTATTCAGGGCCAATAAATCCCTGGCATCAAAACAAATAGAGGACAATAAACAGGCTATGATAGACATTCAAAGGAAGTGTGACTTAAGAAGATGTATGAGACAACGGGAAGCTGATGGTGCACAACATGTAGCTTGTTAAAATGTTGCCTCAGCATATAGCCATATATGTTTTTTCTAAGCCAGAGGCAGACCTTTACGAAAATCATCACTAGCTCAATTTCTGAAAAGCATTGCTTCAGTTTTTTGGGCCAACATGCCTTTTGGAAACCTTTTAGCTATAAAAAAGGAACCGTCAGCAAAAAATTAATGGCAAGGTCAAATTGGCGGGTTTAACAATATACGTATAATAAAAATATATATATATATATTTTTTTTATTATATATATATATATATAAATATTTTTTTAATTATATATATATATAGATATATAAATATTTTTTTAGTTATATGTATATATATATATATATATATATATATATATATATGTGTGTGTGTGTATATACAGTATATATATATATAACAGCAGATATATATATACACACACACAGTTCTGGGAATAATTAGGCACTGACACAAGTTTTGTTATGTTGGCTGTTCACCAAAATGTATTCAAGTCACAGTGAAATAATGAATATAGTCTTAAAGTGCAGTCTCTAAGCTTTAATTTGAGGGTACTCACATCCAAATTGGAGGAAGGGTTTAGGAATTACAGCTCTTTAATATGTAAACCAAACTGCACAGTACCAATCAAACATTTGGACACACCCATTCACTTGAATGGGTTTTGTTGTTCTCACTATTATTCCGCAATGTGGAAAATATTAAAAGATGAAGAAATACCATTGATTGAGCAGGGGTGTCCAAACCTTTGACTGGTACTGTACACGATGACCCGACAGGTAGTGTTAAACACCTGTTCCATTTTGTTTTTGTCCTTTGCACCTCACAATTTATGGTCTAAGTGGTAATTACTAAAGACACCCCTTCACATTTTCTGAAACAGACCATTTTTCGCAGATATTGACGTTGCTTATCACCATTTATTCACATAATACCAGCACTGTCAGCTTCATTTTAAACTTTGTGTGTAAGAGGTTTTACTAAGGGTCCCCTCTGTACCTCTGTCTTTTTTATAGACCGCTCCTAACAATGTGTCATTGTGCTTGATAAACTATGTAAAGAAGAATGCAACCTTTTTATAGCCAGGGTAAGTCTTTATAACAAGACAAAGATAAGCAATCCAATTCCTCCCGGGGTGACAATTCACATCTGACAAAAAAACACTACAGCCCCTTTATGAGTTGCTTGCTCTTTCATTTCACAGTGGCAATTCAGTTTGACACTTGAAAAAAACTACACTGTCATTGACTATTGTTGCTCTGTAGAGAGCCACTGGCTGAATGAGGCCACTCACAGTCGTTCTGTGAGGAACATTCCTTGTTTCATTCTGAACGGCAGGTTCTAATTAGAACCATCACTTCAGTCAATATCTTATCAAGGAGCTTCCACAGAACCTTTGCCTTTCTGGAAAAACGTTCAACATGCTGCAGAGTAAACACCGCACCGGATAAAAGGTAACAATTTAGATAATAATTGTTGAGAAGTAAATACGGTATCAAGTGTTGAAAATAGCAATGTCTTGAAATTCTTTAGAAAAACGCGAAAGCGTCTCCACACTCGCTCCCGTTCAAATACACAAACAGATATTCTGCATTCATTTTCTCATGCCAAAACAATTCCGCTGGATTCTAAATGCTCCTGTAACTCCGCTCGCTGGTGACAAAACACAGCCACACAGCCATCAAAGTTATCCATCTGTCTGCTTGACCCAATGATGTTTTTGACGCTCAACCTTGTGGACATGTGCAGTGCACAGCACAGTTTAGAGGAGTCGACAGCTGACAGGCCTGCAGGCGGCCAAGTGATGTAGTTTGGCAGAGAAACCCTCGGTCTAGTCCAGTGTCTCTGTCCCTCTCCACAGCGTCTTCCTTCCCAATGACTTTCCATATGCCCTCTGACCATTAAATGCCTTCTATATTTATATATATACTCTCTTAATTTGTGCCCTTGGCCTGACCACGGGCCTAAAACAGATGCTACGAATTAATTTTTCTGACATTTGTCATTCGTGTCCCTGAGATGACTCATACGTGTGGCGAACTTGGTGCTAAAATGATTCATGTTTGTTTCGTGTTTCTCAGCGGCAGACTTGCATCTCTTTAATTACAAACTCATGTTCCTACTCATCGCTTGTAGTTACAAGTTAATAGCACAAACAAGCAATAATACAGTACATAGTACAACAAAAACACAGGTCTTTTATGTCTTTTTTGCCAAAACAGAATTTAAAGGAAAATGCATTCTACAGACAATTTAGTGAAACTTGAGAGAGCATATGTTTTCTCAGGGTTGGGGGCCACAAAGAGCCAGTCCAGAACCCACTTATTCACACTATAGAATCTTTGGGCGCTCTCATGAAAGCAGTTTCACTATTTCACTGTGCTGTTGAAACTTAATTGTCGCAACTAGAGTGTTAAACACTTCAAAATAGCCCAGAGTGAAAAAGTAATGGTGTCGATCAGAAAACTCAATTTATTTAAAATGGGTGCTGTCAATTAAGGGGCCCAGGATGCAACTGAGATCATTAGGCAGGTTGGAGCTTGGAGCCGAGGGCCACTTCAGCACAAGGACGGGCCCTTGAATGAGTGAATGTCGGAGGTTTACATGAGATTAATGCCAACCTGGTTGCCACTGCCTGCCTCCCAGAAACCTCGCTACAAATGCGATAAAGAGGTCAATGGAATACAGGCATCGCAAGGATAAAAGAAGTGTGCTGTCATCGACACACAGTCGAGAACTCAGATCTAAGCGAGTGTGCATTCGCGAAATGCATTGTGATTCATTCAAAGTAACAGTCCCACAACGTGGCCAGTCAAGACCGATTTGGAGGCATTTGGCAGTTTTAGCTGCGTAACATTTAAAAGCTGTCCTTTTCAGGTTTAGAAGAAGTGACTGCGTAAGTCTAACTCCCGTCCGTACACTGTAAGCTGCTAGCATTACTAACTTCCAACACATAAAAAACAATGTTGGAAGTTAGTCATGTTTAGCTGTAATGCAGCTCATTGGTGATGGTGACAATGCAGTACATTACAGTAAACATCCACACAAGCATCTTACTCCAGTTTCATTTTGATTGGGTCTATGAGGAGATTTAGAATCTTTCCCCCATGGCATCTTTCACCCTCACGTTTCTATGGCATTACCATTGTTTTGGTCGACTTCCTTTTAGATCTTTAGTCCATCAATGGTACATTGTTAGATTTGTGGTTCCTGGCATTGCATTGATTTGTGTTCCGTGGGTGTTTTCGGGGGTATTTCCTGGGTTTTTCTGTTCATTGCATTGATTCGTGTTTTATTTCCTGGCATTGCATTGATTTGTGGTTTATTGGTATTTATGGCCTGTGATAGTATGTTCTGTATGTTATTATCAGCTCCAGTTTCCCCCCAAAAAACAATAAAATATTCACCCTTAAGACCACTGTAATTTAAATTTAACATGAACTAAATACCAAGACTCCATTTGATATCAGAACTGAAAAGCTTTAATCTTTAACAAGATTAGTTCAATCAAAGACCTGATCAAAATCAAAATGAACCAAAACATGTGTTTGTGGATGTCACCTGTGACAGATACACAGGCACTATAAATGGTGTCTTTCATTCCACTGACTTTGAGGGGCATTATAGCGTGATGCACCACATCTGTCAGAAACGCTGTCATAAAACACCAAACAGATCATTACTCTCAGTCAACATGACCACGCGAGCAACAGTCCGAGTAAATATACTAAGCAGAGTTAGATTCCGCATTTCTGAACGCCGAATGTGACCTGCAAACTGTTACAATTCCCAGCACGCGTGTCGACGTGAACGGCCGTCATGGTGTCTGGCGGTGTAGGGTATGTGATGTTCGTGGTTACGCATCTTTATAGCGCTGAATGTAACGTGTAACAGGAGGTCACATATGGACAATGACCCACTGCGCCTCAAATTATGCCACTTCCAAATATGCGTCTTTAAAAAAGACTGAGATAGTGGCTAAATAGATACTTCACATTCCAAAAAGAAACGTTATGGCCAGTACATACATGTAACACCAAAAGAAAAATTGACCTATGTCCATAAAGGGAATGCACAACAAAACAAAATCCAATAGGGAAAAACATGGCAAGTGTTATAGCATGTACACCAAGAATGTACTAGTTTTTTAACTGTCTGGCCAAATTAGTTGTAGGGAGATGTATC
The DNA here is from genome assembly GCA_016801175.1 of Esox masquinongy. Classification (NCBI taxonomy): domain Eukaryota; kingdom Metazoa; phylum Chordata; class Actinopteri; order Esociformes; family Esocidae; genus Esox; species Esox masquinongy. The sequence continues at coordinate 34,016 of JACXGI010003793.1, forward strand.
ACTATGATGTGGTATGCTGTCTCACTCTAATGTTATTACAAATACTTTTCACCCTGACCTCTCACATAACCTTCGACACAATACAGAAGTTACTTCCTTCTTGCTTGTTACGCCCACTGGACAAAGTTTGTAATTTTCTTTAAAAAGGAGAGAAAAAAATCAGGAGAGAAAAAAAAATCCAGACAAACCACAGAAACAGGACAAACCACAGAAACAGAAATCAGGTCAAAGGTGTGTTGAACCAAAGTCACAGTCAATACCTTTTCCCTTGGCTTCACTATGACCTTATGCTGTTACTGAAGACATGACCTACTATTGTCTCCACACCCCAAACCAGTGAAGACGAAGCATGTATTCAGTGTACCAAACATAGAATGAATTAATGTCACCCAATCTGAAGTTGCTGCTCTTTTGCTCAGTGTGGCATTACAGACTACTCATTGTTTATACATAAATATGTGCGTCAGGATCAACTAGAATCTCTAAGGGTGATGAGTGCACATCTGCTTCAGCTCAAAAACAAATCATTTTAATTAGCCAGACAGTCTTTCTGAATTCCGCTGGAAACAATCCCTTCCTTATTGTTCCTAAATTGTACATAATTGTTGAATAATTGTTGCTGGTTTTTAGACACTTAAAGATTAGAATAATTATGGATAAGATAAAGCCATCGTCTTTGCCTTTTTGTCCCAAAAAGCTGAAATTGAAAATGCTTGGAGGGAGAGAGGACTAACGGAAGCCTCAGTAACGTAACCACCCTCATACAGCTCTCCAGTGGCTCCTGAAAACTCTTGATCCACTCAAAACGAAACAGACGGACAATTATCTGGGATGCACCCCTGTGACACTATAACGCTATGATTTTCTCAGTCGGGCATTCAGACAATATGGTTTCCTGTCAACACAGACCATTCCGACAGATAACCTCTGAATGAGAAGTTTATGAGCTCCACTGTCTCTACACCAGAGCCATGGGCGACTAGCGAACGCTCATCACAATAATTGACATCACCCCGTGTTCAAGCTGCAGAAGGATCGGAGGGGTTTTGGCCGTCTGGCTCGGCTCGGACTCAGCGGTGCCAGGGCTGGCATGCTGAGGAATGTCAGTGCTATGTGCCTTTTCACACCCCGCGCTCAGCACGTTGTCACACGTTCCATTTCACCACTAACACCACCACCACCGGGTCAAGACAGGACCGTGGCACAAAACAATTAGGCAGATGTTCTCTGCAGCCGCCTCAACAGGGGATACTAAGACAATGAAACATGGCTGAGGTGATATTACTGCTACTTTTAATCACACATTTTGGCTACTCTAAAGTTAATAATACAATAGAAATTTAAGTATCCAACTGAAATGAGAGCAATGCCGTATTGGTCTATACTGTAGTATCATCCGTGTGCTACTTAGCAGCAAGTGTATGGCAGAGGACCTGGGTTCATATGCTGTTACACTGTCAAATATCATGATGATCAGATGATCAAAACAAGCATTTAGATAACTAGCATTTGAAGATTGAAATGTATTTCAAAATATTATTGAGAGGGCATATTGTATATTACTTCAAATGTAGTTGGGAAAGTTTTAAAATAAATATTTGAATAAGTTGGTATGCATTTTAAACATATTTGTGAATGTGTTTTTGCTATAACAAACAATGTAACATGTGGCATTAGGTCTTATTTCAAGTCATTTCCAATATGCTCCCAGTCATTCCATTTGTGTTATTAAGTGTCATTAAAGTTTTATTATTGAGGACAAGAAGTGGCTGTGGACATTTTACATCAGTTTGAACGAGCTTCTTGAGCAATGGTCTCTGATGCTGAATAGTCATTCCACAGTTGTGGAGGACACTGGGACATTATTTACTGAACATGAACTCTATTCAAAGGTATGTTTTAGTGACTTAGTGTATTCCAGAATTTCAGAGGATCAGAAGGTGTTAGAGGATATGGGGTGGTGAGGTATATTATTGTCGATACATTCAGTTGTGTTTGTTTTCCCTATGAAACCAAACAGCATGTTCAATGCACTTTTTTGCTCGCGTTCAGGGCTCAATGTATAGAAAATCCCATTTTGTGGTGGTAAACTCTGCGACCGGATCATTGTTGTCGGCATTATGGGGCAGTTTGAAGCATGGGTCCAAGACTGAAACAATCTGCTACGGCCTCTTCGGCTCATAAACAGTCAGGCGCTTGTCAACTGCTGCTTTCAGGTTTTTGACAAGGTTTACATTGTACCGGGTAGAGAAAATGTTGAGACATTTAGTCAGTCTTCTGATGCATGGAATTATGTAGCTGGCTGTGAAACCTGGCTGAGTGAGTAACAAGCTTCCTGAATCAATCTCTGACTGGGTATTCCTGGGGTGCGTCTCAGTAGTCAGAATTGGCTTCCTCTCCTGGTCTCTGTGCAGTCCTTGCATCCACTTCTCTCTCTGTGAATTGGAGAGGTAATTTAAATAGCCCCATCCCCCAACATTTACAAAACTATAGTGGGTAGTTGTCTCTTTTAGGACTTATGAATTGATTGAACATTAACTTACATATCTAGTAATAAAATGACACTACAAATTGTCATTTGCTTATCTTTTAGACTTCAGATTATTTAGGTTGTTTGAAATATTTAGGTAGGACGAGAACATTTTAATTGAAACACCCCCAGTAATATATATACATGATGTAATTGCATTCTTCTTAATGAAATCACTGCACTACATAATTAACCTTTTTACGTGGAGAAAAAACATTCAAAATGGCTGGAGTGGGCCGTAATCATGAACATATTTTTAAATGCTGCTCATTAAACAGCAACATAAGCAGACAAGAAACATAAACTTAACACTCTGTATTGTTAATTCATTTAATAGAAAGCTCGGAGAACTAATTATATTTCCACATCTACTGTACAAGTTTCTACTGGGGCTTTTATTTCACAGTTGCAATGCGCCAACCACAGTGGATGGATTACATTATACCGAAAAACTCTCCTGTGAGGGGCTGTCATTAAAAACCTGAGTTCTTTTTCTTCACAGATCCTTGCATCTGAAAATCTATCATGTCCTAGTGTGAGTATCCAATCAATTGGCTTCAGTGTAATTCCACCTCAGAAGAAAAGAATGGGATTAATTTACAGATTACTTTGTTTATTTATATGCTTCACATGTAGTGTTTGATGTATGTTAGAGTAATGCGGGAGGTTAAGAGATGAGTGCACTCTCTAATTGGTATTATCCCCTTTGCTGACTCAAGGTCATAGCAATCCAGCCGCTTATTGTCTTTATGATATAATGTGAAAACTTTATAGACTGCTGCTGTATATTCATTGCAATATGTTTTGTCAGAAATGTGTTTCTCAATGACGCTAATTATTTTGTAACAGATCTTTGCTCTTCAGAAGTAGTTGAGAACTACTTCTGAGGTCATCATAATGAAATGCTACTTCGCACCCTCACATGTACAGCCAAGACAGGCATAGGCAACCCCCCGGGCCCCCCTCTACCCCCAGCATTTGGATGAGCTGAGCATCGTCAAAAAATCCGTTTCTGGTGACTGAGCAGGATTCGGGGCAATTTCTCATGCCCTTTGATCAATGGTGACTGAGAGACAATCGTTCAGGACAGTTTACTGCTGGTGTGGTCATTATCAAGGGTAGACTGCTGAAATCTGGACAATTATGTCACATTTTCACAGGCACTTTTGCCTCACCAAGTCAGCGGCACCATGGGAAGTCAGCTCACGGTTAATATGCTTGGGCGCCCTAATGGAATGTCAGTTAAATGTGGGCCCTGTGCTCTAGTCTGGGATTTGGAGTCACTCCTCCTAAGGCACACTATCTACTCAACCTCAACACATTTGTTCAAATGTGAGAGAACTAAAAAAATGGACATTGCGTTTTACAATTCAACACCCTGAGAAGAGATACTGAAAAATGAAATGTGAACATGGTTGTTTGAATTAAATGTGCATTCTGATTGTTTTTATAGCACATAACATAATAGAAATAAGCTACTACAAAATATCATCTTTGTGCATTGCAAACACTAGTTCTTAGTGAAGAAACTTGTTATACTGGGCTACCCTATATTTGTCCACCTAGTGAACACAATATCAGCAATCTGATGCTTACTTGTGAGAGTCATATGGTATAATTGAAATTAATCAAATCAGATAAATTTGCAGATACTTACTGGGCACACACACACCCGACACGCAAACGTGCATTCCCTCGCTCACTCAGACATGCACACACACACACACACACGCACGCACGCACACACACGCACGTGAACACACTTGCTCACTCAGACATGGACACACACACACACGCACGTGCACGCCCTCGCTCACTCAGACATGCGTACTCCATGCACACATATGCGTAGACGCTTATTGTGATGACACATCCACACTGAAATTAAATTAAACTCATGTTTATTTCAATTGCTTCAATGCGAGCAAATATGAGTCATGCAAATGTTTCTCAGTCTACGATAAATATGAAGTACATTACAATGCAAACCACAAATAGACAATTAGTTCACTTAGGCTCTGAACATTCACATTTACTTTGAACTTTGAATTCAACAGCAGAATAGATTGTAGCTAGGAGTCAAGTACACAGCAAGCCATAATTGTACGAGATAATGAACTGCATATCAAACCAGCAGCACAGCACCGTTCTTCCCACTGCTGGCTTTCCTCTGAAGCTAAGCAGAGTCGGTTCTAGTAGGTCCCTGAATGGGAGACCAGAAGCTGTTTAGGATGATGTTGGAGGACCAGTAGGGTGCTATTGTCACTGTGGTTGAAATAAGAAATCCCAATGCCCCAGAGCAGTTAAGGGGAGATTGCCCAGAGTAGGGTGTTGCTGTCTTTCAGATGGGATATTAAATGGATGTCCTGGCTCTCTGTGGTCACTGATGATCCCATGGTACCTAATGTAAGAGTAGAGGTGTTAACAGTGGTTTCCTGGAAAAATGTGGCTATTCTGGTAAATCTGGTAAAACTCATCATGTACAATTATAGCCACTTTAGAGTCTGATAGCTCATTATTCCCGTCTTCTATCTGCTCTTCAAGCCAGAGATATGCTATCTGCTCTACTACCAGCCAATAATAAGGTTCCGTAGACTGATGCAGCTGGTCCCTGATTATGGATGATTAGTAGGGATGTGTAAGTAACCCCTGGAATAAGCTTCCTGAGATGCAGGCCCATTTCAATCACATTTAGCCAGGCAGTCCTTTATCTATCTTCTTAATCCATGTGATCGCTGGCTGTTTGTTCTCACAAAACCTGCTCATTCATATCAATGTCAATCCGTGGACAGACCAGCCATTTGGCATTTCTTGAAAATGCCAGATGGGCTTGTAACCTTTTTTGCATTGTAGGCCTGCCTAACTTGCGATTATTTGTGTAAAAAAAGAGTATTGACTGGCAAGTAATTACAGGGGACTCTGATGTGTTAGAAATGCCAGGGCTGATTCCTAGTCCCAGTCCGCCCCTTTATCACTCCATGGTATTCATGAATATACTAAGCCTGGCTGGTAGCCTGGCATTGCTTGGCACAGTGTGTAGTTTACCAAAAGACTGTGCTTTTGTTTGGTGGTGATTGTTAGTTTAGTCTTTTACTGTAGGTCATTATGTCTTGTGGTACCTATAGAGTTAGGTCCGGAAGTATTTGGACATTGACACAATTTTCATAATTTTGGCTCTGTACGCCACCACAATGGATTTGTGAAATGAAACAACTGAGATGCAATAGAAGTGCAGACTTTCAGTTTTAATTCAAGGGGTTGAACAAAAATATCATTTGAAACGTTTAGGAATTGCAACCATTTTCATACACAGTCCCCTTATTTCAGGGGCTCAAATGTAATTGGACAAATTAACACAATCATAAATAAAATATTAATTTTTAATACTTTGTTGAGAATCCTTTGCAGGCAATGACCGCGTGAAGTCTGGAATGTATGGCCATCACCAAACGCCGGGTTTCCTCCTTTGTGATGCTTTGCCAGGCCTTTTCTGCGGCTGTCTTCAGAGTTGTTTGTTTGTGTGGGTTTTTCTGCCTTAAGTTTTGTCTTCAGCAAGTGAAATGCAAGCTTGGTCGGGTTGAGATCTGGTAATTGACCCGGCCATCGCAGAATATTCCACTTCTTTGCCTTAAAAAACTCCTGGGTTGCTTACGCAGTATGTTTTGGGTCATTGTCCATCTGTACAGTGAAGCGCCGTCCAATCACCTTCACTTAATTTGGCTGATACTGAGCGGACTATATATCCCTATACACTTCAGAATTCATCCGGTTGCATCAATAAACACAAGTGACCCAGTGCCATTGGAAGTCATGCATGCCCATGCCATCCTACTGCCACCACCGTGTTTTACAGATGATGTGGTATGCTTTAGATCGTGAGCCGTTCCAAGGCTTCTCCATACTTTTTTTCATTCTGATACAGGTTGATCTTAATTTCATCTGTCCAAAAAATGCTGTTCCAGAACTGGACTGGCTTTTTAGATGTTTTTTGGTGAAGTCTAATCTGGCCTTTCTGTTCTTGAGGCTTATGAATTGCACATTGTGGTGACCCTTTGTATTTGCTCTCGTGAAGTCTTCTCTTTATGGTAGACTTGGATAATGATATGCCTACCTCTTGGAGAATGTTCTTCACTAGGTTGGATGTTGTGAAGGGGTTTTTCTTTACCATGGAATGGATCCTACAATCATCCACCACTGTTGTCTTCCATGGACGTCCAGGCCTTTTTGTGTTGCAGAGCTCACCAGTGCGTTCTTTTTTTTTATCAGAATGTACCAAACTGTTGATTTGGCCACTCCTAATGTTCCTGCTATCACTAATTGATTTTTTTTTGCAGCCTAAGAATGGCCTGTTTCACTTGCATTGAGCCCACATGTTGTGGGTTCACAGCAACAGCTTCTAAATGCGAATGCCACACCTGGAATCAACTCCAGACCTTTTTCCTGCTTAATTGATGAAGAAATAACAAAGGAATAGCGCACACCTGTCCATGAAACATCTTCTGAGCTAACTGTCCAATTACTTTTGGTCACTTGAAAAAGAGGGGGCATGTTAAAGAGATGCAATTCCTAAACCCTTCCTCCAGTTTGGATGTGATTACACTCAAATTAAAGCAGAGAGACTGCACTTTAAGCCCATATTCATTATATAATTGTGCCTTGAATCAATTTTGGTAAATAGACAAAATAACAAAACTTGGGTCAGTGTTCAATTACTTCGGAACCTAACTGTATTTACTGTACAGAATGGTTCGAAGTTTGAAACGTCTCTGACCATAATTGCTTTTGTCCCATAACAGAAACTCTCATTATCCCTTCTGTATGAAGGAATACGGTATATAATATCATTAAGATGGTGAAAATATTGTAATTTTGTACTTATGAAAACTCAGAAGTTTAGATTGGCATATCATGTTTACATGTTCAATCTTGACAAAATGCCACCACCTATCAAAACACATGAACAAGACCAACTTCCGTAGAGTGAGTATTCAACATTAACATCAAAGACAATGTCCTAGTCAGTACAATTTTCATTCGGACTGTTGAAAAATTGTTTATTCTGTGCCCGGTGATTGATTTCCCTTTGCTAAATTGAGAAAATAAGCCAAGTTTTTTTTTTGTGGTCGTATAGTTTGGCAACATTATAGACAGCATATTTTACTACATGCCATCACCAACTGGTAGAATATTAAGGAAAAAACCTGGAATTAAAATTGCTAAATAAAGTTAACTCACAAAATAAGAAGCCTTTGAGCTCAATGCATCATCTTGATTGTATTGAAGCCAAGTAGATGCTTTCTAAAGATCCATAGTAAATGTGTTTATAATTGTGCATTTACAAGGCCCACATGCATTTAATTTCAACAATGAAATTCAAGCTTGAAGACATACATTGATGAGCCAAAACATTATAACCATCTGCGTAATATGCTTTTGCTCCCCTGCGTGCTGCCAAAACAGCACCGACCCAACGATGCATGGACTCTACAAGAACCCTGAAGGTGTCCTGTGGTATCTGGCACCAAGACACATAGCTGCAGATCCTACAAGTCCTGTAAGTTGCAAGGTGGAGCCACTGTGGATCGGACTTTTTGGTCCAGAATCCCACAGATGCTCAATAGGATTGAGATCTGGGAAATTTGGAGGCCAGGACAACACCTTGAATTCTTCATCATGTTCCTCAAACCATTTCGGAACAATGTGCATTATCCTGCTGAAATCGGCCACTGCCATCAGGGAATACCATTGCCATCAACGGGTGTACCTAGTCGACAACAATATTTAGGTAGGTTTTTTCAGCAGAACACTGCCCAGAGCACCACAATCCCTCCGCCAGCTTGTCTTTCACATTGCGGTAAACAGAGCACACGTACACGGCCATCCACGTGGTGTAAAAGAAAACGGGACTCATTGGACCAGGGGACCTTTTCCACTGTTCCAAGTTCCATTTCCGACGCCCGTGTGCCCATTTTAGACACTTTCGACGGTGGATGGAGGCACCCAACAACATGTCGCCGGTTTGTGATTTGTCCTTCTTAGGACCACTGTCGGTAGGTACTCACCAATGCTGACCGGGAGCACCTAACAAGTCCTGCCATTTCAGAGATGCTCTGACCCAGTCATCTGGCCATAACAATCTGGCCCTTGTCAAAGTTGTTCAGGTCTTTACTCCTGCCCATTTCTCCTGCATCCAACACGTTGACTATGAGAACTGATTGTTCGCTTAACATCCAATCTACCCAGACCTTGACATGTGCCCTTGTCAGGAGATGATCAACGTTATTTGCTTCACCTGTGACTGGACATAATGTTGTGGCTCATCAGTGTACAATGTAAATGTAAATATACAGTGTAAATGGCAGACCTGTTGGTCTTTTTATTCATTATCAGTCTACTAAAATTGGACAATAGGCCTACTGTAGTTGGACATCACGTGCACATGATGGAAGTACAGGTAGATAAAAATATTGTTATTTAATGTGAAGACAATGTAATGTCTGACTATGCTCTTGTTGTACTTGAATATTCAGGCAGCCTCTTATTGTACTTCTATGACAGTCATGTTCAAATTATTACAGTAGGACTTTTGTATAGAGTTTTAGTACACTGATATTAACACAACTAAGTCAGGACCACTGTACCAGCTGCACCGAAAGCTTTACAGTGTAGCTTATTTTAATCTTTCTCTCCAACTAGTGTAAGATCTCTTTCTAAGGAAGTTAGCTTTAAACATCCTGACTGGTCATCAAAGAATATACAAAATCAGAAAGGCAGTTATTTTCCCACAGATGATGGAATTAACACACGCTACAAGGAATTAGTATTTCTAAGTGGCATAAAAATGAGTTGGTATGCATCGTCTCTCCCCGTGCTGCATCACAAACTTCGATGTGGTGCGTTATGTTGTTTCATGTCTGCTTGGATTAGTGGACATTATGCAAACTGAAATCCAGTGTCAAACCCATTCACCGTGTGAATTAGCCTCAGACAAAGATTTCTGGCAGGGGGGAAACCGCCTCATAATTTGAGTGGAGATCTACCTTCTAGATTTCGAACAGGAAGTATGCATGTTATGTGCTCCGTATCTGCTTTGTTGTCACGTTAATCCAGGGACAGAAAGCAGACACACGCCTCTGGAAGCCTTGGGGATAGAAATATAAATAAACTCTGGCACCAAATGCTTTTGGGCTTTCTGGGTAGAAAGCTATCCTAAAATTCCTCGATCTTCTGAACGATAAATGATGTATTATACCATTTTTTTTTTTTTAATTTTTTTTTATTTTTACAAATGACATCCTTACTCTACTCCTTTTTCGCTCCCTCATTTAAACTGATGTTGATTAAGGGAAGTGCTGGTAAATGATTATCTGCCTACAGGAGAATACAGTAATCAAAAAGCTTGTTTCCACTGATCCATAAGAGTGAATAGGCTATCTACCAATTCAGTCAGACTTGCGTACTAATGATGGTTAGTGTCATGAGATGGTTTTACTAAACCGTCCTAAATCTAGGTAGGAGATTCATTATAGAGAGACAAATTGTCCGATTTATATTACGTTTTTAAACTTTAATCCCTCCATCGAATATATTAAAAACAAACAACTCCACATATACGGAAAATGTTCAAACATTTCAAATGACGACAACACTTACAATAACTGTTGACTCATCAAATCAATGTTCCTGTCCAATGACCGACAGGATGTTTGTTGAACAGCCATCGCTCCCAGAGGAAGTGGCTGCCTTTCGACATGAGCCTTTAGTCACATGTTGTGTGGAAAATCCTAGGTCTGTACTGATGGATTTAGGGGTCACACCTGGTCTGTAGGGCCTCCGGTCACGCTGCAGCCCTTCCTCTATCCTCTCCTGTCAGTCTCACGCGAGGCACCCAGGGGCGGCTAGGGACACGGTGACACCTCCTGCACTGTCTGGGGCTACTTCCTGTCACCTGACCTAATCCTCAGTTTCCATGGATATGTCATTGGTGGTCCTGTTCAACTGAACTGGAAATTAAATGAGAAATATACGGATGAGCGACAATAGAAAATATTTAGCCTTATGATTGCTTTAAGGTGTGTAAAATGGAATTACAGTGTTGTAGTTTGTTCCTAAGAGATGTTTTCATTCCAAAATATCTTGTCAGAGACCCATATTGGGTCAACATATTATTTTGATGAATAATAAAAAAGTAACCCTACCTGCTGTTGGCTGCTTGATCTTATTTTCTCTGACACAGCAACTGGGCATTTCTTTTCGGGTGTGCATGTGACGTCTGAAAAGCATGTGTGTCAGTACATAACATTCTTATTGGCTTAATGCATTTCCCCCAAATGTTTGCACTGTCATGCATCAAAGCCAAAGGAGATGAAAACTGCTCTGGCCACCCTCATGGTCTGGATGAACACAGTAATAGGTCTGTTGGAGAGAGATGAATGAGACTATAGTGAATGGGCAGGGGGGCAATGATCAAGACCCTCGATAACGTTGCTGGGAATAGTCCGTAATGATCCAACACTAAGCCTCGTAACAAATGGTTCTCAGATGTCTGCGGGGAGGACAAATGAACATTAGAAGCAGAGACTGCTACTGCTTTGTACAAAATACATTACAGTAGTGATGAGGGTCAAAACTCATAAATGACTTGATTATGCCGGGGTTAGTGGAGTCAACTCTTGGTAAATGCACAGGCACTGGAAGAGATTGGTTATGTTTTTCACGTTAACATTCTGGATGCTCTGTTTGGACATGTTGCTCTGTTTAACGTGTGACCTGTATGGCAGCTGAATAGAATTACTGGACAAAACACAGTACACACATTGCTAAGTTACTGTCGCCATTTGATTCCACGTCTCATTGCCGCACCTCAGGGAAACCGAGTCCCTCAGCACTCCGCTTTAAAATGATGACATCACCCTCGGTGTTTTGTCTTCCCCTAGGCCTTCACTGCTAATGGATAATGTGAGCTAACACACCTACTTAACCAATCTAGGCTTCAAGCAACAGTTTAATTTCTGTGACAAATAAAGCCATTGCCAAGAATGGGAATGAATACTTAAAAAATGTCATTCCTATTAATAACAATAATAATAGTGTATGGTTATCTGGAGACCATTTGCCCAGCCCCTTGCCATATGCCTCAGGGTTGATGTATCTATACGTGGATGTAGGCATCTTGCACAACACTGCCCTCGGGTGGTAGAGCAGGCACTAACATACTGGAGCATCCTTGGCTTTAGGTCGAAGGTGAATCGCCAACACAAAGCAAGCATTTCTGTACTCCAGAATCAAGAGCAAGTAATTCTTTGGGAACTATGAAAGTAAGGTCCCTGCATTTGGTCAGGATATTCTGTGTCTGGATAGGATTTTTCTGAGAGCTGACATTATGAATCTCTATTCAAATATACCAAACATCTGAAGGGAAAAACTGAAGCACTGTCAGTAGCCTTTTTTGCTGCCAGACCTTTACCTTCACGTCAAATCTGGGGAATAGTGCAGGTCATAGTGGACGAGGCAGGGTACAGGTACAAAAGTTGTCTTTTTATGCTGATGGGTAATTTTGGCACTGGCTGCTTGACTCGTTTTGTCCAGTGCAACAGAGTGACACTTATCCAGAGTGGCATGTTGTTGTCTGTCTACCCTCATCACCGTTCCACTTCACTAGCACTAAGCTACTTGACAGATATGTTTCAGGCTTCATATGAATATAGTATATGCTGTTAGCAAACCTTCGCTTATGATTATTTTTGACAAAATAAATGAAACATTGTGTGCTGAAAAAAGAAACAATGCTCAGATCCGATTCAAACTGGTATTCATCATTCAAACAAACTCACAGGTGTTGCACACAACAAATACTTTTGCTAACACCTCTCTCCTTTGTCTATTACGTTAATACTTTAAGCCAGTAAGATGGAAAACGAAACAAAAAACTTGCACAGTTGCCCATACCGACAATAGAATTAAAGTATGTCTTCGCTCCACCACCGCTAGCACCCTCCCCCCCATCATTCTGGACGAGCCTTCATTATATCCACTTCCTCCAGTGCTACACAACAACAAACAGAACAACAGAAGCAAGATGGAACAGTTGGTGGGTCAGGCACTTCTCTCATAAGCAGGAGCCAGGGGTTGATGTGACTTAATGAGCTGTCCCATTTGGCTAGCTGAGTTCCTCCAGGCCCGGCTCTAATAGAGGAGAGGCTCCCTCTCTTCTCTCGCTTCCATGACCTTCTCTTGTCTTCCCTGTCTTCACAATCAATTCATCTTCCTCCATGTGATATGCAAGAGGGACTGAATTGAATGGAGCCTAGATCGGTGTCAAGGATTTCTCTCCCTAAACTGCTATCGCAGAAACCAAAAGCGGTTGCTTTCAAGGATGAAGGGAAATTGGTTCAGCTGTGGAATTCTCCTTACCGGCACAAAATCTTACTTTTAACAACACTCACATGTACGTTACTCTGCAGACGCTCCTGATCATGAGATGCATAAGCTGTCCGTCAGGAGGACATCATTTTGAAAGTAGTGATGTATTTTTAAGTTTGCAGACAATTTTGGGTTGGTTTAATATTATAATATATCCACAGCCATACGGTATGACCACTCAGCAACCACATCATATTTTTATGGAAAGGAAGACAAAAACGGATCATTTGTGAAATTGTCTTTCATCATTTTTGTGCTGTTGTAGCTGGGAGGTCTAAAAACATCATTGTAAGTATAGGCTGTAATTGTTGTACAGTACTTAAAGGGTCACTGTGTAGAATCCTGCCTCTAACGTTTACAAGACTTGTTTACAAGAAATTTAAACACTAACATGATTTGTCTTATCCCCCACTTCTCTTTCCAAACGAGACCAAAATAGTATTTGCTAGTCAAAGGTGGTTTAGGGTGGAGGGAATATTACTGTGACTGTCTAAAATGAGTATGAGGAGATCACAAGTCAATACAAACTGATAGACAGACCAGCAAGAACATTTATATTGGGAATATCTCAGGCATTCTTAACAGTTTTGGAGAAAAAAACGATTTGAAAAATGTCTTCTGGTCATTTATGCTTGTATTAATGCTAGTAGTGCAGTAAAAATCTTACATATGGCCCCTTTAATGTTACTTTAACCACATACACCTGTTTTACTATTACAGCAAGACAATTAATTGTAGGATGCGATGGATTACATATTCCTGTACTCTTATAGCTCTTGCTGAGTTCACCTTTTGTAACCTGTCCAACAATATGTTATTACCTTCATCTCAAGGCATTATTGTCCCTTCAGTAATGCAGAGTGAAATCTGAAGTGACAGACCCAGTGCTTGAGAGAGATGATATGAAAGCTCCTTTATCTTATTAAATTGACAGACATAATAAAATTCTAATGTGAAATGTAGCTGCAGCAGTGATACCCGGGCTCAAGCTGTGCCACCAGTAGAACAATTTGAACACTGCCGTAGGATCAGCCACTTACGTAGTCCTTACCATGCTTGCCAAATATCAGAACTCAAATTCAAACACAACGCAACATGTTTTGATCTATTTTGGAATATTGCAATTGATGTACATTAACATCTTCTCCTGAACCACTGGAGTGATCTGCCCAAAATTTGGTATATAGCATTTTGATATACTGTGTGGTGGATATGAATATGCTTGCACATGTTGAGTGTTGACATTGTTTCAAACAGTATGATTATGTGTCATTTAAACATATACGGTCTTGCTAAGCAAAGCCACACCAACATTAAAGTTTATTGGTCAATATTGGCCATGAAAATATAGCATTCACAGAGCTTTGTTGATGGGTTTCATATCAAGTTTCATAGAAATTGTTCAGCCTGAACCAAAAGAGTTAAGTATTTTTTTTTCGTCATGGCAACATTTCTATCATGGTAGACAGTATGTGTCCTTGAGTCAAAGTAGTTCCTCATGAGCAGTGGGAACTACATAATTTATTGAATGACTGTGCATGACTCAAAGTAAGCATTGTCAATCACTTGTAAAAGGCCAGTTGACATGGCATAGCGTGTAAGCATTGTCAATCACATCTATGTAGCCAGTTGACATGGCATAGCGTGAAAGGTTGTGTGCTAAGGGACTTTATAATCAACAATGCCAAGTTGCTGGGCCTTACTATCTTACAGAAAATAGCATTTTTATACAAAATCACTGGATATGGTATAATAATGACCTTTGGTACCTTTGTACCACATTACTTTAGGTCAAAATGTAGGGAGGGTTCTGATTTTCTATTGTTTGTAATAGTGGCACCTTTTAGACAATCAGGGTAATTTTGTAGAGTAGCGGGTCACCACAATACTTTACAACTGCAACCCTCAATTTTGGCCATTCTGCAACCTGTCAGTTCATAACAATCAGGACAGTAAGATCTAACATCCGAGGTGTCTGACTATAACAAATAAAAAAAATCATATTCCATATCCCGATTTTATCAACAAAATCATAGTTGGACTACTGTCATTTTACGAGGCTGTTATCGGCTAGCTACTGTAGGCCTAATTAAGGATATGAGAAAGACAGGCCAATCTAATTCGGCTGAGATCATAAGATGAATTTCAGAGCAATTCATGACATTTACGAAATTGTTATGTTCAGTTTCGGCAGCTAAATTAACCCCAGGAGGCTAGACTGTAGCCTGAGGTTACTGCACTGAGCCAATCAAACAATGATTGGTTGCTGGACAGGAAAAAGAATTAGCCAGGCTGTCCATAGTTCAGGTGGGTCTTTTCCAGATACTTAAATCCCTTTAACTTGATGTCAGAAAGTAAGACACCACACGGCAGTAAAAACGACTGTAGGATGTCACTGCTCTTAATGAGGTATATAGTCAGAGATGTGGGGCTCTCTGGCTCCCTAGAGTCCCATGGGGATGAAGGAACCGGTTCTTTTGCTTTAGAAAACTTTTAATGAAGTAAGTGGCAAACTTCGTTCCGTGTTGGATGTTTTTTTTCATTTGGAAATAGAGAAAAAGTAGTCCTCAAAGAGAGGTTAAAATATGTTAGAGGATTGGGTTTTTCTTGTTGTATTTTTTTATATAATGTTAGTGATACAATATTTCCAGAGCATTTTCAGGTAGATTAGGTAATGCTTTGAAGGTATACATTAAACATGTAATGTGATGAATAGCAAAGCAACGTTTGATACGTTTAAGTACATTCATAATCCCCACGTGATAACCACTTTCATGAATATATTTAAAAGGGATCTATTTTTGAATATAGCGAGTCACAGAGTGTGACTAGCTGACAGACATTTCCAACCCATTTTGATGAATGCAATATGCTTTGTATTTTAGAAGTATTTGGTATTTTGTGCATTCACAGCCTTGGCAGGCACACTTCAATCAGCTTAATCCTGGCTGGGACTTGGGCAGGAGGATCATTCAAATGTGACTGTCATTTCTGGCATTGATGATTGACATTCCTCCTGGCCACAATGTTACTTTTATGAAAGGAAAATGGACCAACTTTTTATCATGAATATTTTTCTAATGCAAATACATCAGGTACTTGTGATTGTGGAAAAGTTCCACAAAAAAGTGATGCATGCTCCCCTGAGAGAGACCCCTAATCAGCTTCTTCACCAGGCACTGGCATCATCGAAAAGACACATGAAACGTGCTCAAAGTGCAGTCAGTCCCTCAACACAAAACCACATAAAAGACATCAACTACATAGCCTCTGAGGAGGGTCATGCTGTAATTAATTTTACATGAAAACAAAAGGCTGGCGCTTTGAAGAAGATTTAGAAAGTAAAAAATAATAAAAAAGCCTAAAATAACACATGGCTTATCTCTAGAAGCAAATAAAATGGGCTCTCATTAAACTAACATGTTGTTACCTCTGTTTACCTGGAATCCCACAAGCTCATACCACTTTCTAAGAATGTTATTCAAATATGTCTACACCTGAAATCAAAGAGGAGCATTTAGCTATTCATCGGAGTGTCTGTTAAATACAGCGGTTCAGAAGCAGCCAGCGACTGTACTTTCTTGTAATACTCCAATTGTCAAGATGTAGAGCATAGCCCTACAGGACTATTAACCAGTAACACTGCACAGCGGCTCCATAATTGCAGGTCTGGTGTACATCAAGGAGACTTTGGCAGGTTCTTTCAATGATTTCCTCACAGAATCAGTCAATTTCCCCAATTTCAAAACCTTTTTTTTTACCTGTTGTGACCAGTCATCTAAAGAGTAGGCCTTCGCAGCCCAGCGAATTTGGCGTTGTGATTCAATTTCTCAATAATGAATGCTCTCCTGGGTGAACGGCATTGTGCGTTGTGGGACAATGTGAATTAATATGCCTTCAAAAAGAAAAGTTCAGATCATGGAGCTGCCGCGGGGTGTGTGTGTGTGTGTGTGTGTGTGTGTGGGGGGGGGGGGGTTGGTGAGGGTATACATTATTAAAGCAATAAAATATGAAAACCTTTAGGCCAGCTGTTAAGTAACGAGAGCATATGAAATCGTTGAGTAAATGAGTCCAAGAGATAACCCACCAGATGGAGCTGAAACTAGCGTTCTGGGAGTTTCTCTTTACTCCTGCACTAAATAAGCCACAGTGCTCTGTGATCATCAGAGTAAATACATTCCACCCACAGAGAAAAAAAACAATGTGTTTTATTTCATAATGTAAACATTCTTTCATTTCTATCCCCAGCCTGTGCTGTAAACTATAGCGTGGCGGTCCCCTGGAAGTACAGACCACAGTGCACAAAGGCTTTGATATCCCAGCCTCAGATCTTTATTTACCATAAAGTACTGTGTCATGGGGAGGACCCCCTGATGAGTTCTGTCAATGACAGCATTCTAAAACGAGCTCATCGTGAAGAGAAAACTGTCCGGGAAATCAATACCATGGCATGTGCCAATCATGACATGCAGTATAAAGACACATTAGGATTAAGGTTATCGCAATATTGCCGGAACGTAACTAGCTACGGGATTAAAATATTCAACTCAAGATATAAGTAGACAGAATGAGGGAGAGTCAGGGCAAGCGAAAGAGCAAAGGAGAGGGAATTTAGCATATCAATGATTACTTGTGAGTGGCCGCGCAACTGCTTATTTTGCTCTGCCGAATATTGTCCAGTCCTCCAAAATAGTTTCGAAAATAGGATTTTTACCCAGTGAAGGAACATTCAGGATCTGGCTAGTATGATCACGGTCTTCCACTGCTGTAAGCAAGAGGTAAAAACACCTCAACAGTGTGGGTCACGGTTGGCCAGGTCAAAGTTTGTCTTATGCCCATGGCATTCTGGCAAGTAAAGCACATCACGTTTTCAACAAAGACTTCACTATCTAGGATGCTGCCAATGCCATGCTTTCATGCACAATGACGGACACGGACATGCCCAAAAGAGTTGACTTCAAGTGATTTTTTTTTTTAAATGATTGTGAATGAATATTGTCTGTCCTATTCGACAACGATGTGCAGCATCAGCTGCTGTAGTTTATGGAAATAGATAAAGCACCCAGACAGAGCCAGCCCAGAGGAGAAGAGCTTGCAGTTAGCAGCTAGTAGAGGCAGAGGGAAGGAGGCAAACAGGTGGCGCTTTTAATTGCTTTTTTTTTCTAAAACCCCTCTCTAGCAGGCCACTGCGGCCCAAGACTCCTGGCGAGCACTAGACCTTGTTCCAGTCTTCTAATTGGAATAAAGCTGCAGTTATTCTGAAGTCTATAGAAGACAAAAAAACAGTCTAAGCAATTATACGCTGTGTTTGAATAGGGAGTTTCGAGTTTCCATACACGTTAGCCAATGACAGTATTCATTTGAGATGCAGTCTGAAGGCAAAGGATTGGCAGGAATACTTTATTTTTTGAGGGGCAAGGATGAAGAAATTCGCTCTGTAGCATGCCTAACAGTTCTACTAGCTGGTTTCAAGATGTATTGTCTTTTCCTCCAGTTTTACTGGATAATTATTTTATACATTCTGTATGTCATTATTGTGGATTAAGCTTTTTCAAAGAATCATGTCTGCATGTGTGTATCAAATTTTCAGTCACAGAAAACGATCCTGATTACTGAAGTGGTTAATTCAATGGTACTTCAGACAAGGATCATAGGAAAATGACTAGGAGTAGAGTTAAACTGTTTACCAATGTAATTATAGCATAGCCATGTACTGTCAGCTAAAGCTTAGCAAAGCCTTACAATTAGCAGAGAGGGAGAGGAGTCTTAGCATAGAGACAGCGATGGAAACTGCATACATAATGCAAGCTGGGAAGAGAGATGGAGTGGGAATGAATGTGAATCTGAAGTGCAGTTGTGTGATGTGTCACAACTTTGCAATGAGTATCAAACAGAAGCCTTGAGAAGCCAGTATGATACAACATACAGTAATTACAGAAGTTGGGATGGATGGCGCCTCAAGGGCAGGATTCGCTGAGAAGTCAACTGTACGGAACTCCGGCTGTACATCGTCACATGAGGGGATCTGACGGACAGGCATAAATCATCTCTGACAGAGCATGTGACATGGAAACTCAGTGAGTCCTGCAGTCTTGGACGCTGCTGGAAAATGAACCCTCTCTGGCGAGTGAGGAAAGGGCAGAACACATGGATGGAAAAAATTAAACATAATGGTTAATGTGGGAATCAAGTGGAAGTACAGAGGTAAACACAATTAGTCTAGAGGATTTGAGCAGCCTTTTGTTTTGTTAACTACAGACATTGAGGTTGAGGACAGGCAAAGACCTGTCCACAAGTACAAGATCAATAGCCTTATACAGTACCTGACCGCAAACCCCCTCCAACTGTCTAGCAAGTGATTGATATACCTGCCTAAGCAAACTGGCAGGCTACCAGTGTTGAAATCAAACTGGAATCATTGGTATTCTGACAGACTGACTGATGTGGACAACAGAGAGAAGGGACGAGGAGCGGTTACAGACAGGCAAATGGGGGAAATGTCTTGTTATACAAAACCCCTACAGCACAAACATTTGTGTAATTGACTGGGTATTACTTTCACGACAACGGTGAATCTGATATTTGCTAAGTTAAGAAAGCAAACAAAGCAAGTGTCAATATTGTGTAATGGGGAAAGACATGGAGGTATGCAAGAACTTTTAATTGGCTAAGGTTATGCAAAACCTGGCACATTTTCCAATGCCAAAAAAAGTTCCCCCACACACTACGGCTTTAGATAAATTAGCAGAACCACATAATGTACGTACACAAGGCAAACATCTAAGTTGAAGAAGAGCAATAACTGGGGCCAAGCTGAATTGCCCACCCACATTCTGAAACAATATTCTCAAGGGCGCACAGAGTAAGAATTTTAGATGACATTGAGAAACATTTAATACCGTTAAAAGTATTTCACTTTTAAAGATGAAAAGTACAACATTCGCGCTTTATCATTCAGAGGACTGTTTCTTCCAGTGCTTATACGAGCTTGACGATTCTTGATAAGACTCTTAAACATTAAATGTTTTTATTCCTAAGTCTTTCCCACATTGTTTTCTATTCACTAATTGCATTAACTGAAACAGCATTATCTGGCTGAGAGACAGTTCTCTGAATGTAATAATCAGCCAACATGACAGGTCTCTGCGATGCGGTAGCTGGCAATCCTAGTAGACTAGTGAGTGAGCACCACTAAGTTTCCAGGTCAAGGATGACACATTGTAATATTCAACCTTGGGCCTGGTAATATCAACATTTTTCAATTGCTTTTAACAAGGTGAGGAGATAATGGGATCATTCTGGTACCTCTGGTGACAACACAGGCTGTCCTTGGATTTAGTAATTCCTTTACCTTGAGCCAGAGCAGTGTGGAAAGCCAATGTAATACTACACCCTCGCAGGTAGTTTGAGTGGATTTAAATCATATAATACATCCCTGTTGTTCTGATTGGATAACTGTAAAAGACACATCAAAGGAAGAGTCTGTAAATTGTCATGAATATTTTTTTCGATGTAGCTGTTTGATGTGTCTAAAAACCAAAACCAAATCGTTCTGACAAAGTCTTATGATGGTACCCATGATATTTTTCACAGATGATGCAAAGGATTGAAATGAGGAATGCCAAAAGATATCACAAAACATGCCTAGGGCATTGTTTCAATTGACTAAGAATGTTACACAATGATTTTATCTTAATAGCATTTCTTGTTAAGTGGTAGTTAATCATTTTTTTGGGGGAAAACCGAAAACACGGTCAATTACATCCATCCTTGGGGGGGGGGGTCCAGATTGAAACGCCCGTTACAGTATGTGAGTCCAACAAACTGCCAACTTACTGCAGCAGAGCCATCAGGTTGGAGGTATTCATGCGGAAATCACATCACTGCTGTTCCATATGTGAAAAACAAACACACACGCAGGTGTTCGGCTCGTACGAAGAAAACAAATACTAAAACATCGCTACGCTGATGACTGCAGGCTTCTGATGTTAACAAAGGTGATGCAGATGATTTTCTTGACTTGCTGGTTTGAAGCTAAGTCAGGTGTTTAGGAAAACCAGCCGGTATACAGTACACGTGTCCTTGACAAGAGGAGTGAAAGCTGACAGGACACTGCAGGCTCCAGTAGCCTGTAAACAATATTACATCTGTCAATCTCAATGCACACGGATCTACAAGCCACAGCTGGTGGACAGGCTTCCATTTCAAAGTACCGATTAAGTCCCTTGTTTTTCACCTGACACCAACTGCTGCTATCAGTGATTGAATGATTAAAATCACGGTTCCCTTCGAAAAGCCTGTCAGAGCCGATAGGAAGGTCCAAAAGCCTTTCCAAGACAACGCCTGTCGTGCCTTTCCCTCAAGAAGGCGCCCATGGTTGCGTTCTTCAATGTTATTTTTTTCTTTTTTTTTTGTGATCATATTATCCATGTTAAATTATTTAAACTTTGTATCACAAGCTACAGTGGGACAGACATTGTGGAGAAGTTATATGTGGAGAAGTTTTGACAATTGATCATGTATATTTCCTTTCTAACAGAGTTTAATGTAGACTAGAGTTTTCACTTCCTAAGTCTTCATACAAAAACTCAGGTATAGTTTGACATTGGTATTCTTGCCAATGTCAATTGACTGATGCCACCAACTGTTCCCGTGAAGCTGAGGGCAGTAAGCCAGTGACCTGGGGCTAGCACAAATCATGTTGGCTGAAGATGGTGCAATTCTAGCCAATGGAAAGTGGTCCCCTGTCCCTAGATTAGTGTGAAGAGCAAAGCTAACTATTATCAGCCTCGAGAGAGTTGTAAACTGACTTTAATAACAGCCATGAGCACATAATGAACTGACTTCACTAACAGCCGTGAGTGGATTGTGAACTCGATTTTCTTATTTTTGTGACCTGCTTTGAACACAACCCTGGTCTGCAAGTAAACAGTCACAAGACCATTTCACACTGATAAAGACAATCAATAACGCAGCAGCTTTCAGCAGACCAGTCTGATGTTGCAGAAATGTATCATTGCACGTTCAGACAATATGTATTCCATATCTGCCTCACAATGAATCGCTCAATTCAATGAGGCTTGTTCAAACATGATTTATACAGGATTTCACAGGCAATCATTCATAAATGGTCTTTTGACTATCTTATAAAACAGGGAATAATCTCAAGAAACAGCAGTAAATTGAACTGTCAAAACTAAACATGGGAGGTAGTTTATCAGAGAACACAATGTGACTACAAAATGTTCCCTATTTGTCTGAGCTTTGAATGTGGCTTTCCACTGAGCATTAGGGAATTTCTCTTCATGTCATGTTGGTCTAGCTGCAAGCTGCTGCAGGCTTGAGAATGAAGAAAAAGAACTCAGGTGTAGTCAGAAATAAAAACACAGCACTCGAAACAATAGCTTAGACCTTTTTCTGGAAAATGCATTTCTGACTATAATTAGTCTTTTAGATGCTGTATTTGCGAAACTTGCCATACGGATGAAAACATGATGTGTATTTACACTCTAAAAAGGTTTAGTTAGCTTAGAGAATAATAACTGAATAATAAACCAGGGATCAATACCTTAAAAATGCAGACGAGCGCCGTTTGGCCTTTACTGCAGCTGAACACAATGGAATACCAATTAAGCTTTCTCAGTGCTTGAAACAAAAATGCACAACATGCAGCATATCAGAGATACATCACTGATCTTTCTTTCCCTCCACGAATGCCTGAGAAATCAGAACATCGGAGCATCCGTGCATTTGGTGTCTGCAGGGGCCATCTGGAGGCTGAGAGTGAGAGACCCTTCAGGTCCTCAGCATGCTATCGAGTGGCCAGGGCCTGATTGGTGTATTTTGATGCTGATGGTGTACCAGCAGGATTTTGATGGCACCTGGGCTCTTACCAACCACTTACTGCATGATTTCGAACAATCAAGGGCACCAGTGCACCGGCCATGTTGCTAGGATTTGACTATAACTGCATGGTGTCATTACCATCTTTTTGGGGGAATGTTAAAAAAAAAATGTGATGTGTAATTCCCTCATGCTTAGAAATCTCCCTTTTGAATACAGTATTCTACATTTTGTTTTATAAAGCCTATGGACTTTTTTGTCTCGTCTGTTCGAAATGTGGCAATTATTGCCTGCAACCGCTAATTTGAGCACAACAAAACTATTAATTATCGCGTGATTATGTGCAGTCATTGTTTGCAAGGGCTGCACATGGGCACGATGAAATGTGTTCACTTCGCCCCTCCCAACAAAAACAAATGGATGATGTTTTATGAGCAGACTAGACAACGTGTCCCTCCCAGTCGTAGCCACGCACACACAAACACATACCATGGAGAGTGTGGCTCTCTCGCCTCTCCCCATTGTGAAGGCCGTCAGCGTACTGTAGAGTTCCTGCACAGCTCAGCTTGATCATGTGCCTTTTTCCTTATGTGACATGTGGCATGGGTTGTCTGAGGGAGGAGAGGCAAGCCTGACAGCGTGAGCATGGAGGGCGAGCACTCCTAGCCATAATGCAGTTCCACAAAGGAAGCCCTTTTGTCCTGTCATCGCTTTGCACGATCGTACAAACGTCCCAAAATAATATCAAAGCTTTCTATTTACACATCAAGAACATGATTTTGGTTGACAAAGAAAGGACTGCTACTACTGTACCATCACTTTTACAAGGAGCAATGCTAGAAAACGTTGTCGACTAAACACTAGTATTGTTAGACAGTTACTTTGTGCTGTGGGAAATAAGATATTTATGAATGTACGTTTTGAAAGAAAATATGTCAGTAGTTACTTTCCAAAAAAAAAATGCTTTACATGAAGAAAACCATTTTCTGAGATATTTTACCTAACGGTGGCACTCTAAACATGAGCAAGTTCCTACAGTAACACACAAGTGTTTTTTTCATCTTTTAGGAACTAAACTGTATACATAGGAGGTGAAAGCTGAAGTTTCTGCTTATCCATCAATGTACATAAATCTACATCCAATACATCTCATTCATACCATGATACAAGTAGTATTGTGGTATAAATGGTATGACGTAAGTAGTATCATTGTATAAATGATATGTCTTGGATGTAGATTTATGTACATTGATGGATAAGCTGAAGTTTCTGCTTATCCATCAATGTACATAAATCTACATCCAATACATCTCATTCATACCATGATACAAGTAGTATTGTGGTATAAATGGTATGACGTAAGTAGTATCATTGTAAAAATGATATAACAAAAGTTGTATTATTATATGAATGGTAAAACAAGTAGTATCATGGTATTTCCACTGCATTTATTACATTTCCAGTTTGTCCACATGTAGCAGTAAGAGATCACAAAATGTCTCTTGACTGCTTAAACCAGTTGAGTTCGGTTTGGTAAGTGATACACTGTGCCAAAATTGCTAAATGGATTTTCAAGCCTGACTTCGTAATAAGGACCTAGCAATCAGGGCTTTCAAGTCATGGAGTTTCCTTGAGATAAGACACAGGCAGGTCAGGAAACTTCAAACATATTTTCCTATTCACTTTTCCTATTGTACGGCTGATAACATGAAGGATGACCAGGGACAATGGAATTTTGTATCAAAGACTTCAAGGTTTATTAGCAGATTATTGGAAAAGGAAAAATAATCAAACGAGCTAATGCGTGTCCAGCACCCGCAATCAATTCGCCTCAAGGCCTTCAGATTACCTATCAATCCCACTTCTTTCAATCACTAGCACAGCCTATCAAATGGAATGTTCCCCCAATAAAAGTCCCCTATTGAAAAAATAATGTGTGAGGATGGGGGGGGGGCAGTGTGCATTCATCATGCTGAGATTCAACCTAGGCAGCATTTTTGGTTTGGATTTCTCTGCCGCTCGCCTAGCGGGGATGATTACACCCAGGGCTGTCTTTTGGGCCATGGCCTTGATCTAACCGGGATGTTGTTTCTGACCAGGAAGATGTTTCTGAGGGGCTGCACCACTTACAGCTCACCGGGGCAGAGCAAGTGCGACCTGATGGGTGACTCGCTGATTTGGAAAGGTAGGTGTCACAAACGATTTCAGGAGGTTGTGATAGACAACTTGAGTGGGTCCATTGCCGAACCACACACGGCACACCATCACTCTCAGGAAAGTGCCAGGACTTTGATGGCTATGGAAGAGCATTTCCATGCAGGCCATGCAAGAGGCAAACGTTTTGATGAGTATCACACTGCATCCTGGAAATCATGGGGGCGGTCTAATCACATCTCCTCAGAAGTCATACTCACTGATTTTTCTCTCGCTGTGCCCCCCCCCCCCCC